>JAMKCH010048601.1:0-20569 GCA_023653785.1 Ophioderma brevispina
GGCATTCGAATTATCGCCTACGAGCATTTGAATTCTGCCATACGAGATACGGGCATTTGAATTCTGTACGGCCTGTTCTGGGACGACCTAGCACGGTTTCGACCTTTGAATTAGACCCTGATTTTCCCTATAAGGCTGCTTCACTTCCTCAAGGTTCTTGTCTGTGCATTGTTTGATCCAGGGCAGACCAAGACATGTTCTATTGCCTGTGTAGTGTCATGTTCTGCTTCCAGGTAGCCCCAATTCGCAAGGGTGAAAACTTCAGACGGCCACTTTGTGTGGGAGTCTAAGGATGCGAGTAATGCATGCAACACGGCATTCTAAAAGCAGAACAAAACAGAGAACTCGTCATCGGCCAGTAACTCTCCTCCCGTGGCTGGTTCCCGGTACTTGATCCCCAGCTATTTATATAGCGAAAATTTTATTTTCACTTCCAATTTTTTTTTTTTTTTTTTTAACGCCCAAAAAAAAAAATCCAAAGTTAAAAAAAAAAAAAAAAAAAAAATCTGCGGAGAAAATCTTAAAAAAATTCTAAAAAAAATAAAATTAAAAAAAAAATTCTAAAAAAAAAAAATAAAATTCTAAAAAAACTTTCTAAAAAAAAAAATTCGAAAAAAAGATAAAATTCTAAAAAAAAAAATTTCTAAAAAAAAATTCTAAAAAAAAAAATTTCGCAAAAAAAAAAACCAAAGTTAAAAAAAAAAATCATTAAATTTTTTTTTTTTTTAATTTTCATTTTTTTAATTTTTTTTTTTTTTCATTTGGATTTATTTTTTTTGCCGTCGTGGTACCACCGTAATAAGGGGCCATTGGGAAAGTATGGTTTTAAATTTACCTAGACTAACTGTGTCGCTATTGGTGACGGGGGTGATTGGGGTACTACCTTGTACCTTCCTTCCTCTCTTCCTCATTTCCTTCTTTTGATGTTAATTTCCAAATGTTTGGAAAAACATCTTTGAAAACCGATTTACTTTCTGCGCCAATAGAATAGACAATTTAAATCACACTAGCGGTGCTACCTCTGGTGCGATGAAATTCTTTTTATTCTTCATTGATAATCTGTTTTGGTTAAACACTCGAGTCTAGATTAAAAAACCAGGACGAACTCACCAAAGTAGCAAGAGCTAGGCCCATGTTTGTTTTATTTCTAAGTACAGTCCGCAAAGGGAAGAGATAGCAATTGCCCCCGATGCCTTTGGTATTAGACCAGTTATGCTTATTCCATGGCTTTTAACTCAAATACAGCTTGTAGGTATTTTCGACGACATGGAAAACTGCTTGTTTAAATACCAATACAACCGGAAATGGGGCTTAATTCATAGCGTCTCGAAATTCGATTAACCCCGTTGTGCAACTTATAATATAAACTAACTGGCATCTGGTTACATGATCAGAGATTGGGTTAATGGTCGTGTATGCCTTAGTATATAATATTGCATATTCTTTATATTGTAATAAATAAAACATACAAATAAGGGTTTTTTGAGGCCAAAAAAGGATGAAAATCCCTTAAAAATCTCACAAACAGCAATAAGACTGCTTTTTTATGATCAGTGACCCATTTTGACATAAATTACGCTATTCAAAACACCCAAAAGTAAAATATGAATTTATTGATTTTAGTCAAAAAAATGGCCAATATCACAAAAATATCTTGAGTACGGTCAAAAGAAGCTTGTTTTTGGAAATACACCCATTTCATTTAAAATACGCCACTCACACCTTCTGACCCAAAAATTTTGATTAAACCACTTATCTCCTAGATAGAATTAATTAATTTACGGTGACCAGTACCTTTCAAGGGTAGAGGGAAATTAGACTTTTTACATAATTATACAGATAACATTTAGAGGAGCGTATCGGAGAAACCTTTGAGTTGAAGGCAATAGCAAATTCACACTCAGTACAGCCTTCTTAAGATGGTTACGAATAGGCAAAACCTACAGTATCTGGATTCACCGTTTTGAAAATTGTGACATTCAGGTTACTTAATTCAATACCACGTGGAGAGGGTTATTGTGTATATACAACCGGAAATTATTAAAGCTTCAGAGGTTTAGGTCAACGGAATCGGTTTGTTTCGTTTTTAAGCGTGGTGTATATCATCTACCGTCGGTCCTCAAATGACTTTCCACACGGTATTGTGCCGTCAAGTGGTCCAAACAGCCTTGTACTTGATGCTCTTAGCCCCCAGTTTAGTGTTGATTACTCTAGCAAATGAAGTGGGTGCAGCGGTCAATGACAGCTCTTACAGGTCAAGCTTACATGGTTAGTGTAACTAGTTAAGATTTTTAAACAGTCAGATAGTATGCTGAGAAATTATCGAACCACGAAAAGATACCTAATTCTGTAGGTAGTGGATATGACAAGCTTTTCAATTGTAATTCGATGGCTAAAGGGAGTTTGGCTATTTGGTTTAGCCAACATTTTTGGATTCAATCAAATGTAATATTATATTCGAACACATGACATTGTTTCTTATCGAAGCGTTAGTTTCAAATAATAAATAATTAATATTGTAACTTCTGCAGTTATTACATTTAAATGAGAATCCTAATGTTTATTTATTGGAACTCATCTTTATCTGGGTCGGTATTGATTTCTTCAAAGCGGATTTCCACCTATCACAATGAAACAAATACATGAACTATTTAATCTTGGTATGTACTCGCGAAACGTGGGGTGAATTGGAAATTGGAGGTTTACGGTATATGGTGGGAGTCACTGCCTTTGGTGAACTCCTAGAGTCCCTCTACAGTGTGAGTTAAAAAAACCTACATTCATGAAAGATTTTTCTTTAAAGGTTAAACGGTTGTTTTTGCTCAATGTTTGCTTTGTTGTTTACACGACAAACAGGCTACCAGAAGATTTTTAGTTGGTGTCCTTTCGGACTTTGGGTTCAGAACTATGTCAATTTGCGGAGAGACCTAAAAAGTTCATTTGGCCGTTTTTAGCCATACACTGCGGAGAGACTGAACCGACGTATACCAGACACATTATAGCAAAGACAATCCACATTCAATTTCAGCAATATGGTATCGATTTCTTTCTCGACAAACATATCATTTTGATAAAAAATGGTCTATTGTTTAGCATAATTATAACTAGATATCTTCCAAAATAAATTAACCATTGTATCAATCATAAAGATTCATTTATGGAAAATCACCCATATCAAGGCTCATTTCATGAACGTAATGAAAATGCTCAGAGATTTTTGTTTTACATCTCTAAGGTAATTATTTTGCACAAAATAGTATTCTCAGTGTCCATAAATTGGCAAGAAAAACTAAAGCTGAAGTTTTTCTGCAATAAATCGGAATTAAACTTTAAAATTCAATATCGCCCTGCTGCTTTTTTTAAGCGGAATCCAACTTCTCTATTGTGCTCCCAAGTTTCGTTGTAAGGTTAAACCATGAAATCTGCTGAACCAAAGTAAACTGCTGTGGTCTTACACCAGCGATCATGACTTTCTTATTTGTGAATTGAACAGTTGGGTTTACTTAGCATTATCTTTTGTAATCTCTGGGGTATTATTTTTATAATCCTCCAATTACTATACCACCTTCTAGGGTTTAACAATAATTTGTGTTAATGTCTGTACTCAATTAATCACTGCTGAAGACCATGTTACTCTTTGTAAGCGATGCATCTTTGTTTGGCTCAAAATCGGCCAACTGCAGGATTTTTAAGTCCCTCAGCAAAATAGGCTTAACTTCTTCTCCAAAGTCCAAATGACACCAAATAACGTTTTCTGAAAGCCTGTTTATCCTTCTTTATAACCATAGCAAACATTTCACACAAAAAAATTCGTAACTATTTTAATTATTTTGATCTGAATGTAGGGTTTTTTTTTATCTCACACTGTAATATGATTGTGAAATGTTCGTTTCGATGGCCCACTTAGTGTTAATGGTCGTGCCCTATCATTACTACTCTCCAAATCTAAGCAATTTGCACGTCCTCAAGATTCCTATTCTCAGCAGCTTGTCAAAGTTCCCCCGAAGTACCTTGTAGACATCTAACTTAACGTACTCTTCCTGTGTTTCGTTCATTTTGCTTCAATATGTGCACCACGAACGCAGTACCCATATTGCTACATCTAATATGGTGCGACAGACAAGTTTTTTTCTCCTCCTACTTCTCCCCGACTGTGCTTGCTCCATACAATTACTCTAAGCTATGAAATATCGGAAGGCATGGTTCTAGTCGAATATAAATTCTATTGTCAACCATCTCACAACAAATGGTGATACAGAATACCTCAAGCTTTAGGCCTACTTGAATTCAGAGACGATGGTGACGCTATGGCCCGAGTGCACCATATCGGGATAAATTTAAGGTGACTAGTATAGTAAGCACACCTCACAAGTCCTACCTCGGCAACTTACGTGTAAGACAATCTTGGTCAAATTACTTTGTTATAACCTGCGAAAAGTTGCTCTTACATTTACATATTCGGTCATTTTGAAGGTATGAAATGGTTTTTTGGTATAAAGCTTGAAGCTTTTTCCAATCCACAAAACCTCCTCCTTCCCAACCCATTAAAGGCCGACTCAGAGATTTCCTGAGGATGGCGCCCCTCAATTTTTTCTCAAAAAAAATCGTGTGTTTTTTGCATTTACAAAATGCTTGTCCATATACTAACCTGTGTGAAAATTGCTTAACTTAAAATCGAATTCGCTCACATGAAACTCACAACTTTGTTATCAATTTCCGATCCGAAGTTTCGTTGTAGGTTAAACCATGAAATCTTGCTGAACCAAAGTAAACTGTGGTCTGACAAACAGCTATCTTGAATTTTCTTATTTGGGAAATTGAACATGTTTAATTAGCATTTTCTTTGTAATCTGGGGTTATTTATTTTTATAATCCTCCATTACTTTACCACCTTCTATTGTTTAACAAATAATTTGGTTGTTAAAGTCTGTACTCAATTAACTCACTGCTGAAGACCTGTTACTTTATGTAAGCGAGCATCTTGTTTTGGCTCAAAATCGGCCGACAGGATTTTAGTCCCTCAGCACAATAGGCGTACTTCTTCCTCAAAGTCCAAATGACACCAAAGAAACGTTTTCTGAAAGCCTTTTTTTTTTTTTTTTTTTTTTTTTTAAATTTTTAACAATTCTTAACTATTTAATTATTTTTATTCTGAATGTAGGGTTTTTTTTTTCTCACACGTATATGATGTGTGAAATGTGGCGTTTCGATGGCTACTTAGTGTTAATGGTAGTGCCCTATCAATTACGAATCTCCACAATCTAACAAATTTTGCCACGTCCTCAAAGAGGTCTATTTCAGCAGCTTGTCAAAGTTCCCCCGAAGTACCTTGTAGACATCATACTTAACGATATCTTCCTGTGTTTCGTTACATTTGCTTCAATATGGTCACCACGAAAGCCATACCAGATTGCTCCATCTAATATGGTACGACAGAAAAGTTTTTTCTCAGGCACTTCTCCCCGAATGTTCTGCTCCATACATTACTCTAAGCTATGAAAATCCGGCAGGCATGGTTCTAGTCGAATATAATCGTATTGCAACATTCACAACAAATTGGTGACATGAATACCTCAAGCTTTAGGCCTACTGAATTCAGAGACGATGGTGACGCTATGGCCCGAGTGCACCAAAATTCGGGATAAATTACTAGACTTAGTATAGAAGCACACCTCACAAGTAGCTACCCGGAAACTACGTGAAGACAATCTTGGTAAAAATTACTTGTTATACCTTGAGAAAAAGTTGCTCTTTACATTTACATAAGTCGGTCATTTTGAAGGTATGAAAGGATATTTTTGGTATAAAGCTTGAAAGCTTTTTCCAATCCATAAAACCTCCCCTTCCCAACCAATTAAAAGGCAACTAAGAGATTCCTGAGGAGGGAGCCCTCAATTTCAAAAAAAATCGTGTTTGCTGTACCAAATGATGGTCCATATACTAGTCACTGTGTGAATTGCTAGCTTAAATCGAATTCCTTCAAATGGAAAATCACAACTTTGTTATAAAATTCCGGATCGCGAATTTTTGTTATTACACAGTATCCTATGGGACGTTGTATACACATAATGTTTACTGCATCAAAACGAAAAATCCGATTATCTCAAATTTCGGAATTGTGCATTTGAGGTTAATATCTTTAGTTCTTAGTTGACTATTTTTCATATACACAAAAACGAATAGTTCGAAATCTCTGAGTCGGACTTTAATGTTAAGTATTTTGTTAGTAACACAATTTCAGGTGTCAACTTGTTGGGGGGGGGGCGATTTTACCGACGGTAAGAAAATTGTGTGTATAGCATGTCACAAATCATATCACCGCCTTTAAGACTGATTTGATTCCCTTCAAGGTGCATCTTCCACTTGACGCGTCTTAATTGTTCTGCAGTTATCCCCGCTGCCTACACCAAACTCAAGAATTACGGTTGTTACGTTACCGTATGCAAAGAGAAGAGGCAGATCACTGCAGCTTTTTGGTAGTCCACATTATTCACATTATCCAACATTAAAAGTAATTTAATAGATTACAAGTATCCTGTCGGAAGTAGCGTTCAAATCTTCGTCGTATGCCTCTAAGATATTTTCGACGCCCTCAAATCGGTTTACGCAAATACTAACATAAGTGGCAAATTACTGGATAAACCACGAAGTCCTAAATCTAAATCACCCTGGAAGTGCAACCCAAATCTATACTGCGACCTGTCTAATCACCCTGGAAGTGACAACCCAAAATCTATTACTGCGACCTGCTAATCACACTGAAGTGCAACCCAAATCTATACTGCGACCCCCCCCCCAGTCTAATCACCCGGGAAGGGGCAACCCAAATCTATACTGCGACCTGTCTAATCACCCTGGAAGTGCAACCCAAATCTATACTGCGACCTGTCTCTCCACCATGGAAGTGCAACCCAAATCTATACTGCGACCTGCACTATTTATTCATCTGAACTGAATCTCTGTATGAATAAAAAAAAGACCTTTCACGTGCTTTATAAAGTGTCTTACTGGAATAACCTCGAAATCGGTTACTCCCTAAAAAAGTGAACGGTGAAAGTACAACTTTTGAGGTCAGTGAATATAATGATCACTTAAATCATAAAGTGCCTGTAGGGAGCAATATCAAAATGAGTGAAGGCGAACGAATGTATTCTGAAATGTTTGTACTTGATTTGACATATGTAGCTACACACTGAAACCAAACAAGATGATGTTTCATCTGAAATCCAATTCACCCTGACAAAGGAGCAATGATATTGAAGGTCACTATATTCAAGAAAGAATAACAACTAGTTAACTCTTAATACAAGGCCAACAGAAATATACTTCCCATTCAGGATTTCTCGGCAAGAAACAACAGCAGATCTCTGGGTAGGGGTGTGATTTAGTTGATCTATTTAATTAACTATCAGGAATCCACATATGTGGGGTAATCTGCATATGTTATACACAAAAGAAGTGTAGGATAATAATAAAATAATAATAGCCAGTTTTATACAGCGATTAATCCCCGTAAACAGGCTCAAAGAGCTGTTACCAATTAGTCTTAGTCGCCTCAAGAAATCGTCACGATCATTGCGCTTAGTAGGTTGCTGCTCAACGACATGCTTACAAGCGCAAAAGGCCTATCAGCACTTAGATTGTAATATTCCTCATAGATAGCTGCAGCTGCCACAGATTGGCTTGGGTCGACGAGGGCATTAAGATGAAGTATCTTGCCAGGGACACAAACAAGGTGACCACGTGGGGCTCGAACTCACGATTAATGATCACGATGCTGCGCTTTTTCACTAGACCCACGTAGTGAAGTGTGAACTTCTAAGGAAAACAAATTGTCAATACGGATCCCTAAGAATGTATTAAGTTTATTTTTTATTGTCATATTTTGATTGTTTCATTTTATCCGGTTTTTTAATTTCAGACATCCTTGACGAGAGGAGAGTGGGGATATTCCTGAATATTTTTCATCCCGCATAAAGAAAGTATAATGTAAGAATTAGCTGACAGGAACGAATCATGATTATACATCTTGTTTTTTTTTGGTGTTTTTTTTTGGTTATAATTCCAAATTATATAGGCCTAAACTGTTTTCACTCAAAGGATTCATTTGAAACTGTTCTACAATCATCCTGAGTCTAGCACAAACATGTTCATAATTTAAAACACGTAGGCCGTAGGCTGAGCATGATACATATAAAAAGAAAAATTAAGAAGTTGCAGTGCAGTTTATAATGTGAATTAAAATAACTGTCGTAAGGACAACAGTTAGTGTGTTGAAAGTTTGAAAACCATTTTGAAACATCCCTGGCCGTAAATTCTGCGGGGTAAATGAACATATTACTTTCATCTGATATGACCATCTCAAGTTTGGTGGGGGAAAGTGGGGGACAAGTTTTTCAGATCGGGTCACCTACCTTTAAGCTAATTTGGCATTACAATTGCACAGCGAACATTTAGAAGTCGCAAAAATATGTATTGATAATAATTAAATAATTTGAACTCTTTAAATTGGTGTTTTCGATATTCACATTACATTTTTCAAATAAAGATCATATGTTTTTACAAATAATTTTGTGTCTGAGATATTAAAATTTTATACAATTGTTTTGACATGTTTTACCTAAATAGCGATATTAATAAGGAATTTTCTTAACTGATTCGTCCATTGTAGGTCTATAATTAAATATAACAAATTTGAATTGAATGTATAATCGTCAGATAAAGAACAATCCACGAAATTGTAATCAACCCTAAATTGTTTCGCACCGTTATTGTTTACTTATAGCGAAATCGTTGATGGTTTTTCAAAATAAAATGCGTGTTGCCCGGAATTTACACAAGCACAAAGACGAACTTGCATTACCATAGGCTAAATGTTTTATGCTGTTACAACGAAATTGACTGAATAGACGCGCTAAACAAAATTTTTACTTAGGATTTGGACAGGTTAGCCCCCAGAACTTCAAAATTGATCTGCGAATTATTTGTGGTTGATAAAAGAGCAAAACGTGGCCGGATAAAAAACCATATTAATTCCATTAATAAGTCCGTTCACGGTGAGAGAATATTAGCCGTGTCATAATTAAATGGATATGTCTAAATCCTAGAATGTAATCTCTTTACCATCGCCTCTCCCTGTGTAGTTGACGTATTTCACCTCAGTTCTATGACTAGTTTAGCATAATATTGTAATGACAACAATATTAAAATGAACCAATTACACGGACAAATCTGCTCTGAACGACTGTATTTGTGGATAGCTATAATGGGAAAAAACAAAATGTTTCAACCAAGCCTGTCTTATGTTCATGTGATCTCACATGACCATTATTAACCATGTCTGAATCTTTTTGTCATATAAAACATCACATGTTTGCCTTATAGCCATACAAACATTCTTGTGTATAGTTTTTCCATAATACATGTATGATGAATAACAATAGTACTTAACTTCTATAATTAGTCCAAATGGCAATTTTATCTGCAGCTTAACGGATGAGCCGTCTAACAAGGCTTACTGGTTGATGGACAAATAAAGAAAAGTATAATGTATAATTATCTTGAAAGGAAGATTACATCTTGTTTTTTGGTGTTTTTTGTTGTTGTTTTGTTAATTAGGTCAACTTATATAGCCTATAATTGTTTTCACTCAAGGATTCATTGAAATTTGTTTTAATCATCTAATGATCTAGCACAAAAATGTTCATAATTAAAATACGTAGACCGTAGCTGAGCATGAATACATATAAAAAGAGAAATTAAGAAGGTTGCAGTACAGTATATAATGTGCATTAAAATACTGTCGTAAGACAAATGTTAAGTGTGTTTGAAAAACCATTGTGAAACATTTCATGCCTTAAATTTTCTTCGGGGTAAAATGAAACATATTTACTTTCAATCTTTATTACAAAGTGGCAAAGTGGAACATTTTAAAGTGCTAAAAATATGTATTGATAATGTTCAATTAATTTGAACTCTTTAAATGTTGTTTTACCAATACTCGATATAATAATGAAGTTTCA
Organism: Ophioderma brevispina; assembly: GCA_023653785.1. Lineage (NCBI taxonomy): Eukaryota > Metazoa > Echinodermata > Ophiuroidea > Amphilepidida > Ophiodermatidae > Ophioderma > Ophioderma brevispina. The sequence goes on from JAMKCH010048601.1 coordinate 10,023, forward strand.
TTATACTGATTTTGCAAGTGTATGGTCTATAACTAATGTAAACAAATTTTGAATGAATGCATATCGTCAATTAGATAACAATCCACGAAATTGTAAATCAACCCTACATGTTTCGCACCGTTCGTGTTTTGACGTTGCGAAAACGGTTTGATGATGTTTCAAATAAAAATGCGTAATGCCGGAATTTTACAGCATAAAGCCGAACCTACATTACAATAGCTAATGTTATGCTGTACAACGAAATGAATTGACTAGAAACGCTCAATAATACAAATTTTACTTAGGAATTTGGACCGGTCGCCCCAAAACATGAAAATTGATCTGCAGATTCTTTTGTGGTTGATAAAAGAGCAAACTTGGCCGGTAAAACATATCATTACTTCCATTATCGTCCGTTAACGTGAGAGTATTAGCCGTGTCATAATCCAATGGATATGTTCTAAATCCTAGAATTGTAGATCTCTTTACCTCCCTCTCCCTGTTAGGTTGACGTATTTCACCTCAGTGTCTATGACTAGTTACTAATTATTGTAATGATAACAATATTAAAATGGAACACTACACGGTACAAATCTGCTCTGAAACGGCTTGGTATTTGTGGATAGCTATAATGGGAAAAGATGAAAAATGTTGCAAACCAAACGACTGTCTTATGTTCACGTGACGCGTCACATGACCATGATAAACTCATGTATAAATCGTTGTTGTCAATAATAAAACATCACATAGTTTGCCTTACCATACAAACATTCGTCTTGTGTATAGTTTTTCCATAATACATGTATGATGAATAAATAGTACTGAACAGGCGATTAATTAAGTCACATGGCAATTATCCAGGCTAAAACGGATGAGCGTCTAGACAAGGGCTACTGGTTTGATGGAACAAACGTCCTGAAATTAACCTCCAGCTCCCCCACGATAAAGAATGCATCAGAGATCTGACTGCTCGAATAATGTCACATCAGCATGCAACCAAGATGTCCTCTTAAAAATGCCTACTTGCGATAATATTCCGTGGAGTTCTAACCACGGTGCCGTTGATAATACCGCTAATGCCATTGAGACCATCCAACATAGACGTTCTTCAAACGTCCAGATTTGTTAAGGGCCATGTACAATGAGCTGTCCTGTGTCAGGACGGATATTGTGCCCCTACGGTTAACTGATATGACATTAATTTTTATTTTGAAAGGGCTTGGGCGTAGCTGCCAAGCGGCACGGTCGAATAATGGTTTGGAACATCCTTCAGCGAATTCACGGCCTCGGTTCCTCACCAATCAATGTGCCAGTGAAAATTAGAATATACTGTATGAAAAAAAAATAATGAATATAGTTAACACATTAATTGAATACATTTCTGGACAGTTTTTACTCAGGCTAATCGTTTAACGGAGTCACTCAATAGACGTGTAGTCAGAATTAGGTTATGGCCTTATTTCATGTATTCATCTACTTTACTTCCGCCGTATGTGTGCCATGTTAGTTTGAATAAATTAAAAGATTATTATATTATTAAATGATTCATTCGTATATTCATAATCTTTTGCGTTGCAATATTCCAGAATTTGGCTAAATGATGAGGTTAGGCCTGTGTTGGATTTTTTCTGAGAGGGAAATTGCAGGCTTTGCTGCAACAGTTGGGACATATGATTTTGTCAGGGTATCCTAACATATCTAGATATTGAGTTTATGTATTCTTTTGTCATGTAATTGAAGATGATTGTGTGTGTTCAGGAATATTTTAAAATTGGAGAGTCCACTAGGGGATCTGAATTTGATAGACACATCTCCATTAAGAAAGTTGATCGGCGATAATGGCGGATGATCTAGGTTAAATTCTTTCAACGTTGCATCCCATTTCAATCGTAGGTTTTGCTGTGCGCCGCCGGGTTTATCGCAAACGGTTCTTATGAATGTTCCCTAAATAAAAGTATTGTGCGTTCTCTAAGGTATTGTGCTTTTATTAAGGACATATAGTTTGGACGAAAGTAATCGATATTTCTATTACTGGTTAACGTTATGTGCGATGTATACAACTCATCATCCACGGGATATAGGGGGATTTGCATCTTCGGGGTACTATCTCAGCCCCAATTTTTGGCACGATTTTTCACAAGAAAGGGTTAAATGAAAGATCAAGACCTAGGGAAACAAAATGTTTTGTATTTCGAAAACTTTAAAAATTATCCGGATTTGGCCAATACCGGATCGAAAACTGCCGAGAAGTTTTGTGAACTGTATAGGGATCGGATAGGCACCAGGTACTTGAAACTTTGGACCTGAACAATATTGGAGTCATTGATTTTAACAGAGAGTGGACTGTGCTAAGACTTAATTTTATATACTTTCATTGACTTTTTTCACATTGAGGGTGCGTTTGTTTTTTTATTAAAATCGATCCGTAATCTTGCTCAAATGTGAGGGCTCACTTATCTGCTGGACACTGCGGACTCATCGGAAATATAATGGCAGTATATCAGGATGTAGGCATTGTGTGAAGTGTGAGATCATTATGTATATGCTGAGAAAAGCGGGGGCGTAAGATGGATCTTGTGGAACCCACGGCAAAACTGGCCAACGTTGTAGGATTGGCCAGTCCCCCAGATACAAAATGGAAAACGTTCATTTCAGTTATTACCTGAAACCAATCCCATTCCCAAACAATTGATCCAAGTCTCAACACAGATCAAAGCTTGGCAGTTAGGCGGGTTTTTATGGGGAACGTGTCGAATGCTTTCTTTAGATCTAAAAATACAGCCACCTGTGCAAAATGCTCATTATGTTGGTCCAGCAGGTAATTGATACATACAGCAAGCAGATCTGTGTGGAGTGACCTGGCCTGACGCCCGATTGATCCGTAGTCATGAAGTCATTTTCTTGGAAATAATCATGGACATTGTGTGGAATAAGCGCTTCAGAAACTTTCATAATGACTGAGATAATAGAGATAGGCCTTTAACTACATGTTTCTGAACTTCACCCTCTTTCAAAAACTTGGGTGACTTTATTAACTTGCGGCAATTGATACTCCCATTTAGATAGTCAAGTGTTAATTATCTGTGTCAATCTGTTCATATCGTTTTATATGGCAGTCAGTAAGTAAAACAAAATCTTCAAGCAGATTCTTATAGTTAATTTAAAATTGCTACTAGTATTCCAACATTTTTTTTCTCAATAGATCTTTTATTATTTAAAACATTTTGATTAAGAGGCTGTACTTAGTGCCATGTGCCCGGTTAATGGTTATGTGGTTTTCCAAAGACGACAGATAATCCCAGGGACCACACTATTTTCAGAAGTCAATATTGGATTACTTAAAATCGTTCTAGTGGCAGATTTTACTACAACGTGAATGGGAAAGGTCTCATCTCAACGGCCGCACCGAGAGTGTGGATGTTCACCATGTGTAGCGACAAATGTCCCTGTTTGGTCATTAAGTTGGGGATGTCAGAGGGATCCCTGCTGGATGTCTCGAGCAATAACTCAATTGTAGTTAAAGGTGCGACGACCCCTGTTTTGGCATGGTAACTTCAAATGTGCGTCTGAGACTACTTGATCATCGCACGATGAAATTGATCGGCAAAATCGTGCAAGGCAGTTTGGTAACAGAGATGAAATTGGAGGGATATCTCCATATATCTGTGGCTTGGTCTTGTGCTAACGCCAGGATATGTTTTGGACTCGCATAGAAGCTGGTGTAGGTGCAATCCAGCCTGTCCTGCTAGCTCGTTATCATGGTCAGGGTTTCAGATCCATATAAGAGGATACTCTCTACAACAGGCTCTAACGAATGTCAGCGGGGTTGATTGGAGATACCAGATTGCCATAAGTGTGGTAGGTTGATTGCGGCATTCCAGCTTGTCCTTGCGTGACAGGAAGTCTTTCTTGATGTCGGAAAACCATAGGACCCTAGATATTGGAAGTCCTTGACCTCTTTGAGTTCGCTACCATCTGTTGTGCAGATAGGTGATGATCATCTCCTCAATGACAGTCATATATTCCGTTTATTGCTCATTGAGATGTGGCAGACTTTGTCTGCAGCATTATCTCAAGTGATGTTAGTATATTTGTCACCACAATCAGACAGGCGGTTAGGAGCTAGATCATCTGCGTAGTCAAGGTCTGTGATCTGAGATGCTGACGGTGACGTCGAGAACGCTTGCGTTTTGATGGTGAGTCCTTTGTCGTTTATGAGTCAAGACTAGGCTCTGAGGATGTGATCAACCACGACTACAAAGAGAAGGAGCAAGGTATCTCCTTGGAGGATTTCCCGTAGTGTTAGGAACTCCTTTGTGGGGCCCATCCATGGTCTGCACCAAAGCTATATATGGGTTATCATACAATTTTACATGATGGCAATTGCCCTGACAGTCTCATCTGGGACCCCGTAGTTGGCGAGACTATGCAGATTACATTCCGGTACACTGTCAAAAGGCTTGGAAAAATCTACAACCACAATGACGCTTTTACTTGAGGAAATTCTCTTCTATGATCCTTATGCGGGCAAGTATCTGAGGTAGTGTTGATCTGCCTTGCGACACCGTTCTGGTTCCGTTGAGGATGGATTCTATGTGAGGAGTGATTTGTTGAGCAGCATGGAGTTGTAGATCTGAGTGGCCGTGGTGACAGTGTGATGTACTCTATAGTTTTGGGGTTGTTGGAGGTCGCCTTGATTTGGTAGAGGAATGATGAATAAGTTGAAAAGGCAGGCGGTTTGTTTCCCATGTAGGGGTTTGTTACAAAAATGCCTAACAAAAAAAGTTGATCATGGAATAGGGATCTTACAGACTACTGCAGGGATGTTGTCAGGAGACAGGTGGTATTGGTGTGTTCAGTTTATTCAGGAAGATTATGAAGCTCCTCTCTAGTGAAGTTTCCAGTTGGATTGGGAAGGGTGTCTGCGATCTTGTGATTGAGAAAGGTTCATCAAGGTTCGTGTTATTCTGAACTGGCTTCCCAAGAGAGAACTAAAGTGCTGGAACCACGTGGTCAAGGAGATCTTTAAGTGTTTCACCTTTGATTCTTTAGGTTGCCGGTTGGCCTTCTTAACTTTTTTTCGGTCCAGCTCCCTCATGGCCTCCAAGGCAGCAGCATGCTTGTTTTCAAGATGGAGGGCGAGTAAGTGCTTCAGCCTTGGAGTCTTAACATGCTCCTCAAGTACCACATTGTAAGCATCATAAAGACAGCTTTAGCAGAATCAGGTTCTGCTGGAGCCTTTGGTGGATTAGTACGGTGTGGTTAGTTCGTGAGTGGCAAGTCAAATCACAGTGGAAGCATCCATTATTAACCAGCTGATAGTTTCATCATCCAGGTTGATAACGGCCGGGAATTCCTCTTGGGACTTGGAGACCTCACAGTCATCTATGAGTGGCTAATGGTTTGGGCTCTCCACAATCGCAGTTTGGTGAAATTTCTACTTCGATCTTGTGAAGGAGTTCTTTGTACGACCAACGCCAGATCTGAGTCTGAGGTTTGACCAAGCTCCTATTCAAGGGTTCACAGCATTTGGGCTGTAGTGGGCTGTCCACAAATGCTTTGGTTAAGAGGGATGACCATTGCTCATACCATCTGTCATTGATCCAGGATGATCATTAGGGATACTGTGACTGCTGTGTCGTGGATTGGGTAGAAAAGTGATTCCGTGAATTCTCTGATCCTAAAAGGGAGTTGGTGGGGGATTAGGCTTACCAGGTTCATCAATTTCTTGGCGAGCTTGATCGTCTGAAGGTTTCTTCTAGGTTTGCAGGAAGTATGCCAGACAGAATTGGAACGTATTCTACAGGCGTCGCAAAAAGGCAACCACTAAACAAGTCTCATTGCATCATTAAGAAGTTGAGACATCAATTTGTGTGAATGTACACGTGACTCCATATGGTGAGCGGGATAGCAGTGGGGATGCCAAGGAAACAGTTGATGTATGGAAAGTGTCAAAAGATGCACCCAATCCAGTCCTGCGAGCCTTATGAGGAGGTTGACACGAATGCGTATTGGGCAGCGACTTGACTTGGTGGTGTTGATTGAAAGTAAGCTTGCGTCCATTGTGACGCCCAAGGTACTTCGGTGTGGGTCCTTGACAGTTTTCTCCATCTAGAGTGATGTTAAGTTCTCTTTTGCGCATCGTTTTGCACGGTCGAATAAAGAGCTGAACGGTCTTGGTGTGCTGCGTTTCAAGTGCCTCGTGGACAGAATTGGCTACAGGATTAGGTCTTTCTGCAACACTGTTTCTAAGGACTCAAAGGAATCAGACGATATCCAAGTGGCCGGGTCGTCTGCGTAGGGAGTATGCGAACATTTCCCTTCTGGCATATCTGAGACGTGAAGTTGAAGAGACTGGGGGGCCAGGAAGACCTTGGTGGGACACCATTCCGAAGTTGCGTTCTATTGCGTTGCCCATTTGATGTCTCCAGGACTAAAGATCCATCCCGGATGAACAGCATCATGAACTTAACAAGCTTGACATCAGCAGAAGATGTTGAGTAGCTTGAGGTAAAGACTCGATGCAGGACGGTATCGTCACGCAGCAGTTAGGTCTATGAAGAGTGCTCCAAAACTTCTGCTTCTTCTGGGCTGTCTCGATGTCATTTTAACTAGTATTGCTATTGATCAGTTGTTGATGACTCTTCGAATACAGCTGGGTGCCGAGGTGAAATGCATCGACCGATTCATTGATCCTGCCGAGTACAGGCGCTCAAGCAGCTTATAGAGTGAGTAGTAGTAGCGGATGGGTCTGTAACTCTTGGGCTCATTCCTGGTTTCTTGGGCTCAGGATTGCAATGACTTTGAAGTCTTCAATCTGGAGGGAATAGTTGACGTTCCCATTGCAAGTAGAAAGGAAGAGTTGGAGCCATCTGCAACAGCTTCGGGTACAATATTCTCAGACTTCTGTTATGTGTTGTCATTGCAGGAGAGCTTTCCCATTAGTGAGAACTTTAATTTCTTCGGTGATCTCTCGTAGGTGAATGGTGGGGACATGGGGCTTGAGTGGAGAGTGGGTAGAAGCTGTTTAATCTCTGCTTTAACAGGCACGAGAGTGGGCGTTCGCCTGTGGAGTGTGGCTTGCCCACTTTCCATTTTGGAAAAGTACGTGAAGCGATTGGAGTTTGCAGAGAAGACCCACATCTTAGCTGGACAGCTAACGCCCGGTGAGATTGTGATGCGTGGGTAAAGTTGATATGGATATCTCCTCCTCCATCTGGTGCGTCTATTTTGGGCCAAGAGATCTAGTAGCTGGTTGCGACCTTGTATCTCTCAGTTATCGCCAGTTGGTGTATTTACCAATAACTTTGTATAACTCGCAGTCCTTGGTCCCAACAGGGGGTTTGTAGGGGATTCCTTCGCCTCTTGGATGGATGGAATGTTTAGCTGCTTGGTGGAGCAAGTCAGAATATGCATCGTTGAGGTTAGTGAAGCTGGGTCTGGCAGCGTGGATGATTAGTTCGCTAGTGAGTTGTTTGAACTTGGACCAGTGGCTTTCCTGAAATTCCATCTCTTTCTGTCGAGGCTGGAGATCGTGACATTGATGTCACTGGTGACCGGGATAGGGCAATTGCCGATCTCGGGAATCTAGGGAGGATCGTTCTGGAGCAGCGGGATCGGAGTTTTTTTGTCGCTGGCTGACTGTGCAGGTCGGGACAGGTCCATGTCCATGACTGCTTGAAAGAAAGTAGGTGGGATCCTTACTATCAAACAGCAGTGGAGGTCTTGAGGCTTCCTCCATTTAAGAGCCGCTTTGCCATTGTCAATGTGGTGGAGTATCACCATGCTAGATTTCTACAGTTGAGATCTCCGCAGACGAAGGAGCTCCGCTGAACTACTGGAAGGGACTTGAAGTCTGCCTGCAGCTGGTGGTGCTTATAGATGTTGGTGAAGTGGGTTCCATTGCTTCAAGTTAATCAATGGATCGGCGACATTCATTGAAGATTGCAGGTTGATCCACTTGTTGCCGTGCTCACGTAGGAAGCGGCCCCACTGTTGTGCGGAATGAAGCAAATAAGGTTAAAACCTTCGATTTGCAGCTTCTCTTCACATTCGCAGTGAGTTTCTTGGAGGAGGAGGATTATTCCACTCCGTTTCTGAGAGAGTTGTCTAAGATATGTCCACGCTTAGCATGGGTGTGACCCTCAACGTTCAGCTGCAGGACACAGACTTTGGTGCTTTGCCATAAGGGATAGTTCCTCTGTGAGTAGCTCAACCGCATTAGAATGATGGTGGGTTCGTTCAAGATGTCACTGTTAGTGTTTTTAAAACACGAGGGGGTTGGACATTCTAAGAAGGCTTCAACACGACCCGGTCACTGGTCGGTGATTCTTGGCTGCAGTTTACAGTTTTTCTCTGACTTTGCTTGACTTTGTCATTGAGGGCCAAGGCAGTAGTCTCTTTCTTCTAGGTTAGCATCTCCATGCATTTCTTTGTGGCTGAAGTGAGGACACCATTATACTGTGCTTGGAGTTTTTGTCTTCAAGCTCATCAACACAAGAGTGTTGAACCTGTTATGTACTGCTTACAGTATAATGTCACAAGCTTGTATCCCCCCCTCCATTACTCGGTAATTGTTTTCATGGTGTGATCTCTGGGAGGTTGTTTACTCTGACGATAACATTATCTGGCTCGTGCAAGAGACAATTCTGTGATCAGATGTAACAGCTTCAAAAGTGTTGAGGCTCTTGGTTAAATAATGTAATCCACGTCTGTCTGGACCACCGAATTAGTCAGTGGGAAAGTTCACCATTTGGCAGCGGTGTGTCCACAGTCTACCTGCTTGATTTTGGAATTGGTATTAGTGGCACAAAGGTTAAATTGGTTCATGAGTCCTTCATGTAATTTCATTCTGTTGGATTACTTTTTGCACCGTGAACAGCGCGTCGTTCAGGCCCAAGTTAGCGTTGTAATCTCCACGGATGTACAGAAGATATGGGCTGGAACTGGTTACTGGTGGCAGTGGAAGTTCATGGTAAAAGTGAGAGACAGTTTTTCTGGATAGTCGTTGTGGGGGATGTAACAGCAAATGACTGTAGTTTCGGATTGCCCGTCAGTGTAAAGCTTCAAGCATGCGCTCATTAAAGTTGACAAGGTTGGCACATGACTGAGAGCCTTTGGTGATAAAAGAAACCCAACACCCTCCTGTAGCTGCATTCTCTTGTTCTCAGGGCAGAGGATGTATAAGTGCATATCAATGGATATTCTCCTGAGTAGAGGTTCACTGTGCAACAATGCGGTGTTCTTGTATGCAGATGACATCGATATCATACAGTTGTGCTTCAGGTACGAGTTCTTCTTTCTTGGATGTTGTTGACAGTGTCTGGACAATAAATGTGCTGATGATGGAAGATTTTTTTCTAACAAATTGTCCATGCTCTTTTGTCAATATCAGGGTTGGACCCTCGAGTAGGCTTCACGGACCAACCCATCATACTTTTGGTATAGACCAATGTTGACTAAGGTATGCACAGGACTTTAAATCAGGGGATTTAACCCTGGTGCTACAGTGTAAACTATTCATATTGTTCAATTAGCTAAATAGTAGCTGGGATTGCAGGTCTACAGCACACTTTCTGTTGGGGGGCGGGGGGGGGGTTGGGGGTTGTTTTTTTTTGGGGGGGGAAGGTCTCCTTAGCCTTTGTCTCTCACGGTGACACTCTGCAAGGAAGCAGTATGCTGTGTTCTGTCAGGGACTGGTATACCTTAGCATTGCAGGTCATTACTAATAATAATTGGGAGCTTAAATTATTATGAAGGTGTTTAGTAACTATAGGTCGCTTTATTAGTGAAATTGCTATGTAATAGAATGGGAGTTTGGTACACTGAGGTCTTACAAGGTTCAATAATTTAAGGTGATGTACTTTTTTGGACTTGCTGATTTAGCACAAATAATCTTTCAATGGAATATTGCACTCCTATGCAGTGCATTACTTATTTGAGATGTTTATTCACTGGACTATGATGACTAGATTAGCACAAAATGTACTTGATAATACAATGAATATAAGGATTACGGTACGGATCAGCACAATAAACATATGTTTTTGGCTTATGGAATCTTTGCACTATATCAGTGTATTATTCATTCAAATTAGTCAATCCCCAGACTATGTCGAAGACACAGGACCAGAGGGTCTTTGAACAAATCCCAACAATTACATTGCAATGTGCTAGACTGTATATACAAACACATGTCAGTAAAAGTAGGATCAAAGTGTTCCAAAAGTAAAGAAACCACAGGACATTCATGGTCATGCAGAAAATTCCTAAGTACTAACGCCAAAATGGACAGTAGAAAAAGTCCGGAGTGGTTTGTGATAAAAAAGTAGGGATTTTTCTTTTTTTTATTTTATGGGGATGCAGATGGCAGCTATGAGATGGAATTTCCAACACTGGCTGAACTGTGGGATCGACTCAATACCAACCCTATGACATAGACTAAATATACTTGATCAATCAATATCAGGATACGAAGCAGTCTAAACCCAGCGCAAAAGAAATGCACATTAAGGGCCATTTCATGGCCTTCATCCGTAGTTCGTTCCGAGTTCGTCCTTCCTGTCGTT
>JAMKCH010048602.1:0-24077 GCA_023653785.1 Ophioderma brevispina
TATTGATTTGTTAGCAATCCCACGATCTATCTTGTCGGTACCGCACCTTTTACCATGTTGAACAGGTGGCGAAGTTTGGGCATTTCATCAACCAGTAACTGGATTCAGGAAAATGGAGGTGAATGTGTTTTTGGAAGGTGTTTGTGAATGGGGTATTGGAAGGTGGAATTTGTTAGTAAGTTTCTGCCCGTTGAAGTGGTCGTTGAATGCGTTAACTATGTCAAGCGGGTCAGTTATCTTCTTATTATTAGGAGTGAAAAACGGTCAGGGATTTGTTTATATATACAAAATTTATATTTATATAAAATATATCTTTATAATTTCGCCGAGGTAGGAGAGTAGTGCTATATATATATATATATTATATATATTAATATAGATATATTATATATATATTAAGATATAGAAGAGATATAGATATAATATATATATATATATATTATATGTTTATAGTATTAAACAAAGATATATAATTTGTTGAGCGAATACAAAAGACCTGCTCCTGTGATCTTAAGAGGTACATCGACGATATTTTGGGTTTTTTCGGGTGAGCGCAAGATCTTGAGTCCTTCATGGACTATGTCAAACAGTTACCCACACGAACATTGGACTAATCCCTATAGGCCTTTCACACATTTCTTACCAATTTTATAAAACTAAGGTCTGATCAGACACAATGATGTTTCGACCATTTTGCCTGGTCATTCGCTTTTGTTTGTTTTAGAGTGGTTTTGGTCAAGTGTTGTTTAATGTCCTAACCGCTGACCCTTTATGCTGTTTACTATTTATTGTGTAATGGCGTTTGTTTCCTTTTCTATTTGTACTTTGCTGTTGGCATCACACTTGTAAAGGGTTTGACCCGAAACATGTCCCATAATCTAAAACTAAGCCCACGGTGGATCCGTTGGACGACATCCGGAAATTTTGCATGGTAATTAATTTATTGACAAGTGGCCACCATTTTAAGGACAGGAGACCAAAACAATAAGTGCTTGACTCGATGGATTTGATACACCCTATTCATGGACGTATGATCTAAATATTAAATTGTAATCAATAGCGATGATATTAGAAGTTTATGTTCGAGTCCAAGTTCAGTGGACCTTGCACCAAAATAAAGAATAATTTTGACTGTAGTAATATTGACTTTGAACGCACCTGTCTAAAGTAACCAAGACAAATTGTATCACGCCTCACTCTATAGTACATGTGGAACTGTATTTTTGTGACATTTCATACATTCTTGCAACCAGGTTTATCTTAAATCAAAATTGTATGAGGATTTCCCAAAATCATGGGTGTTATTTTTAAAAAAAGTGTCTTGGATCTATTCTGGGGGGCAAGTGTATACCGGGTCGAATTATCAAGGTGCACAATTGTATTAAAGTAATACCATCATGTTCATATACCTTCAAGGATTACAGAAAGGTAAGTTTGCCCTACCTGATGGTTTATGTAAAAGAGTTAACAAGGCAAAACGGTTCCAAGGCACCCTGTGGGGTAGAACGTCAATTCAACGGTTTGTTTTAAAAACGGGCCAAATGTTCGCCTTACTAAATAGAAGCCGAAATATAACAGTCGCGTTGGCAATTACGGTTTGATGATATTAAGAGGCAAATATATATGGCCGTGTCCAACAGGGTCATATGGGAGACCACATACTCATATCTAAAAGTCTGACTTTGAAAGTTGAAACACACAGAATCTATATACATGTTCTTTGTATATGACCCAATGAACGATTTAAAACCATTTTCAACAAAATCGGACTCATTTCTATAAATATTGACCTTGAACTTTCTGAGCCTATGTACTAAAACAATAGGTAAATATGGCAAACTGTGTCTTTTTAGAAACCTTATGACACACAAGATTGGTATAAATTTGAAAACAATGTAACAAACTTTTATTGTTTGCCCCTGTACAAATTTGCCGCTTATAAAACACCCAAGACACATTTTAAAAATGACAACCATGAGTTTCAGATGCGCCATGGACATTCTGGATTTGAAAAACATTGGTGTAAATTTTATAGAAAAAAAATAAAACAAGCATTAATTACATTTCCCCATGTACTACTACGATTATGTGTTGGCAATGGAATAGACGCAATGTTCTTATTCCCGGTTACGTTGTGCAGATAACGTTATTATTGGAGAATGCTCACCAAGTTTTGCATTCATTAATATTCCCAGTGGATCTGAGAATCATGGTAAATTGGTGTTTTGTATAGGCGGTCCCCCTTCAGTTACATATAGGGTTATAACCCCCGTAATCCCATTTAGAAGTTGGGGAAGAGTGAAAATGTATTTCTATATATTTGGAAGGGTTGCCGAATCAGAATTTTTGGGTCCAGAAAATTCTTATTCAGGGCCTTGGTTTATCATGTTAAAAAGAAATTGATTGTTTAGGGTCAAAGCTCCGCCCATCCACTACTAATAGATGGATAGTGCGTCCAGCAATTACGCGGTGTAACCTGACACCCCACGCCTCGTTTATACTGCGTCACTGCATTCGCTTTGGTACGCAAATGCATTTTAATTACCAGCATGACGATCTACGCGCGATGACTTTGGTTCCTATGATTGAAAACAATTTGTTTTCACAGAGGGGTGTACTTATTTACTAAATAATAAAAAAAATGATGTCAGAATATGTTTTGACAAATAACTTCTGTTGATTAACATAACATTACCCACTCTAAATAAGAATGACAAGAAAAGATGAGATATGTTGTTTTTGGGGGGGGCCGGCAGCCACCACGCAAAATATGGATGCCCATCCATTTGACACAGCGAGAGGGGCCAAACAACAATCTCCGCTGCTTAGGCTTATTCTTTATTCAGTGGGCGTGGTTTTATCATGTTAACAAGAAATTTGAATTGATGAGGGTACGTCAAAGTTCCTCCGGCCATCCATTACTGGGTAAAGATGACTAGTCGTAAACAGCAATTACGCGGTGTAGTCGAAAAATGACACGCACAAAACGGCTCGTTTATACTGCGTCGTGCAGTTTGCCGTTGGTAGTATGGGTTCCTGTGTTATGTAATGGATTTTTTGCTACATTTTTGATTTTTGTCTTTTTTAGATAATTTGATGCAATGAAACACAATTTGGGTTGTTCCCATTTTTTCGACCATCCGTTCGGCAGCCATCGTGGATTCACAATGGCTGTTAATTTCAACATATTTTATTCCCTCATATCCCCGTAAGTTGTGGGCGACAATAGAAAGAGTCAAAAGTTTGTGTCTATACCCATGTTTTTTGATACTAAGGTTGCTATAGAAACCGTTATTAATTTGCAACTATTTCGTTGGCGCATCTTTAATTCCAAATGGCCGCCACATTGAATATATATTGGCCTGTACAATCTTGAATTTGATACATACCGTGGTAAAAAACGGTGGGCAAAGACCACATTTTTTGTGATACCAAGTTTTTCTAAGGAAACCGTTTTTTTTTTAAGTTGCAACTAATTTCGTTTGGTGGCCATCTTGAATTCAAATGGCCGACAAATTGAATAAACCTTTCCGTACTTGACTTTTGAATGAGACAAATACTGGACTTAGTGACAATACACATGTTTTGTGATACTAAGTTTTCTATTAAAACGTTTTTTAGGTTGCGGCGGCTAATTTTGCGTTGGTTGCCATCTTGAATTCAAAATGGCCGCCATTGTTGAATATACTTTTCGGTATCTTGCCTTCAGAATAACATACAGGTTAAAACAGTGGCAATACCCATGTTTGTGGATAACAGGTTTCTAAATAAAGCCTTATTTAAGTGCATCTAAGTTGCGTTTGGCGGCCATCTTGATTCAAAATGGCGCCATATTATAAAATATCTACTTCAAAAGCCTGTATCTGACTTCTGACTAACATAACGCTAAAACGGTGACAATACCCATGTTGTGATACGGATGTATCGATATAAACAAAATAAAGTTGAACTGATTTCGTTTGGCGGTATCTTGAATTCAATATTGCCACATGTGAAATTCAAATTCACTTTTGGTGGGCGCCGATACCTTGACTTGTAATACATACTGGTCCCTGAAAATGCTGTTAATCCATGTGTTAGATAACCGGGGACCACAACAATTTCCCTCCACTACTTTGATACAAGCGTTTTGACTGCACTGATCAAAAGGGAACAATTATTTTTTCCGTTTAGTAAAACCTACAATGTGTAAGGTTTACTCAACTTGAATTTTAACTGACTAAAAAGGCTATCAACATTGTCTTGTCAGCTGGTGGACAATGGATATTCTCTCATCAGTATTGACAGTAGTAAGAGTTTCTTAATCTTAACATCTGCTAGCATAGACGAAACCGAGAAGTACTCCAAGATCTCAACAGGTTCCATTTCAGGAACATCCTCCTCTTCTTATATTTCATTTTTTTGGTGCTATTAAGTTGGTATTACATTACAACATACCTCTACTAAGTCACATCTAACTAAAATTTGCTCGTGAGGTCCACAACATTCACTAGTAATACACAGACTGGCTCCGATTAATCGTATTTGTTTCTCTTCTTTCTCTTTTCTGTTTCTTTTTCTCTTCGCCAATATTTTTCTTTGAGTCAGCTTTCTAATTTGTCTGTACACTAATTTTTTGGGATAATCCCTTTCTGTAAGTTTTTTTACTTTTTTCTCTACTTTGTTACATATCATTGTTTTAACTCAAATACAGTTGTCTAAGGCTTTCTCTGTTTTTGTTTTGATAAAAAATTTTTCATTTTAAAACCAATTTCAGGCAAAGCGTAGAGTTCCCCTATATAGCGATCCAAGATCGCTAGGCCCCCCCTTAATAAATCGGTTGAAGTCAAAATTTCTCGCGCATTTTAAA
Organism: Ophioderma brevispina; assembly: GCA_023653785.1. Classification (NCBI taxonomy): domain Eukaryota; kingdom Metazoa; phylum Echinodermata; class Ophiuroidea; order Amphilepidida; family Ophiodermatidae; genus Ophioderma; species Ophioderma brevispina. The sequence continues at coordinate 4,850 of JAMKCH010048602.1, forward strand.
GAAATAAATAATAATAAGTGAGTGCGCAATGGTTCTAGTTTACCATCATGTCATTTTGGAGACGTGTTTGTAGTTTTCAATTGCACTAATCCATTGATTCGATCCATGTACAGTAGGCCTCAACTCCTAGCATATTTTTTGTGTTGAGGCTTCTGACTATCAACCCTCGATTATGTGCATCATTAAAGAAAGCATGGCCCTGCAATGCATGCCATGCATATTCCGGTGTGGGTTTACATTTGATAACAGCCTTGTAATAGTTTAAAAATTAACACTATATCCAACCTTTTTGCCATTGCAAAAGAAAAAACGTAAAGACCCCTCATTTCGTTGCCATCTCGGCATTGATTTTCTGCATCTTTGAACTTCCACTTACCAAGGTTAAGTCCCCCCTACAGAACAGACCGCATATAAGAAAAAGGCTAGTTTTGCCTGATCTAATGCCAAAACTCCCTCTCGCGCAGGAAGATTCACTTTATATGTCCATTACATAATGAAATCCCGCCCAAGTTTGTTTTGTCAGTACCCGAATGGAGATAACTCCAACCCAGCAGACAGCCTTTGCAGAAACTCCATTGAAGAATCTTTGGGTGTAGCTAAAGTGGCAAACCATAAGCCACTGGTGACAGTCTAAAGGAATTTGAGCAAGGCATTTCTACGTCTTCAAAGGACATATGGATTCCTCCCAATTAGCTTCGCTACCTTGGGATTCTAATGACTTCCATTTCAAATCCAAATGGAAAAGAAGAGTGGTCTATATGTTTCGGTTGGGAATAATGACGATGTGAAATTACTTGGAGTGCAGTCCTGCAAATCAGGGACGTTTGGTATATCTGACTTAACTGTCAACTTGTTGAAGTCTGGAATTGCAGTGCTTGTATCCTAACGTGGGAATTAGAACACAAGTGTGCTAATATCAGCAAATACAGCAACGCCTTCAGACTCCCTCTCCTGACAGTGGTCAGATGCAGACACACATTGGGGAGGTCATTCTTACACAATTATTTAATGATCTTCGTATAGAAACCCCGGGGTCAGATTGTCCCACCGTCTTTTCAATAATTTCACGGAAAACTGTGGGTCCCTCTGCTGCACGGGATCGTGCTCAGCCTTTAGCGCCATTACTGAGTTCGATGAGGCAAGTCAGGTGTTGCTGGAGCAGTGGAAGCTGACACTGAAAGTATATATCTTAACATCCAAATGGATTCTCACACCTGGTTTTTACTATCGTGAGTTTCAGTTTCTACATTGTTGCTTGCAAACATCCCATGCACTTCACGCAACCTGGTGGCTGCCATAGGCAAGGTGGATTATCTAAATTGGGCTGTACAGTATTAAAATCGCTTCTCGTGCACGCATCAATTAACAGCTTCACAATTTTACTCTGGTGACAAGCACCAGTTGCCAAAGAATACGGGAGTTTGGTCATCATTGTAACCATCATTACAATATGTGTTGTTTCCTGGCCGTGTTGCTGTGGGAGTCTCCTTGGAATTACCTTAGCTTTAGCTCCATTGTTTGCTGAATCTTGTTATTCATTGTCACTGATATTAAGGGAAAGGAAATGAGGTGGCATTTTAATAATTTTCAAGGAAAACGTGCGGTTTTATTTGCCGGAATCAGACGGTTTTAATGATTTAATAATTTATTATGATTTACACTGGTTATTCCCCTAGCCCATCGATGGGGACACCACACAACAGCAAAGAAGGCATGTCCCATAATCAAAACTAAGCCCACGGTGGATCCGTTGAACGACATCCGAAATTATAGTTGCATATATAGGTTATTTCTTGACAATTGGCATACTTTGAGACTAGGAGCAAAAATAGTAAACTTGACGCGATGTTATTTGAGACACCCTATCATGGACGTGGTGATCTACAATTAAATTAATCAATTAGCGCATATATGTCAGTGGACCTTTTCACAATTTAATAAAGAAATTTGTGACTGTAGCATATTGAACTTTGGAACGCACGTTTTAATAGGCAACAATAACAACTTGTTACTCCTGCTAACGATTATGTGTTTTTTGGATAATAGAATAGGCGCAATGTTCTTATTCCGGTGATGAAATCAGATATAGTCCGGCGGGGCCACAGTCAGGGGCTCCATAGAGGATAACGGAATAAGCGTGAAACTACTGTTGCTTGAAGAGTCAACTGAATTCGATTGCCCTATTTGTTCAACCATTGTTCCCGGACTATGAGTCACGCCAGAACACTCATTACTTCTACACCGTGTTGCGTTGTGCAAATAACGTTATTATTTCAGAAATGCGCCCCCAGGTTGTGGCATTAATAATTTCCCAGGGGATCTGATAATCCTGGTGGAATTGGTGGTGTTTTTTTCAGTTCAGATAATACGGTCTTTCATGGAAGGGCAAAATTGTGTGAAAGAACTTTTGTTGCCCTCCAGATCATCAAGTAAGCGAAGAGAAAGAAACCAATACATGCACCTGGCCGGGCACCTGGTTCATGAAAATGTTCATCTATTTATGCAGGTGACTCCTTTGTATTCTCGGTATCCTTTGGGTTGTTCTGGAGGCAGAGGTCTGGCCACAAGTAACCTATTGGACCTCCCGGAAAATCGCCCTATACCATCACTGATCTCTATCAGGAGATCATCCAAAAGAGATATTAAAAACAAAGTGACAAGATCGTTCCACTGGTCAAGACAGGAGGTTCTCAGCGAAACAGAAAATGGAATGGAGCTTAGTAAGTAAGTCTATATAGAGTTCACACAAAACCCGGAAAAGGAGATTAATTTGTCTTTACGTTTTCAAATTCACAAATGGTGGTTATCCACCTTTTCACTGGCTTGTTGGTACATGATATCAATGGACTAATAACCACGATACTAGTCTGTATCCCCCTTGCTTTCCTCAATACCATGATTAACTAGCGGAAAATAAGGAACGATTAGATAGCTGATGTGGATACAAGAAACATGGGTCACATGTGTGAACTATACATGTATACAAATAAAACTAATGTCACAGAGCAGCTATCGACTAATAAACGAGAGATACTGGTAACATAATACTTTTGTCGATACCCCCGGCCCTCCCAGCATAAAAGCGCGTTTTTCGAAGAATATACTTTTGATACCATGGATAGCGGCATGGCGACACCGTTGAATAGCCACAGATTGAAACCACATGAAGTGGTGTTATTTGCCTGCACAATGTGGCTGCACCTTATTGCCACATTAAAGGAATTTTGTATAAAAAACAAATTATAAAAAACATCTGTGTGGAATATGTGCACACAGCAGGTGTATGCATTGTTCCCCACCATATTGCTAAGGCGAAAGCAACTTCGGTTGTTTCAATCGGCGACTCAGACCCGCTATCCACGTGGTACGAGGGTCAGTGTATACCAATTCGGTACTTTTGAGGAATGTCATAATTCAAACACACAACGGGTTTGTATTATAAAGTTATCAATTTGCAAATTAACTCTTTTGCTGGAAAAGGTAATATCCTGAGAGGAATTAAAAAAACTTCCATATGAACACTCGAGATTCGCCAGAAAGATTTGGTTGTCAGGAAAGTTCAGGAATTATTCCAACGTGTTGGGGTTCTCAATTGATCGCTGTATATCCAAGGGGGTTGGAAAGTTGAGGAGGAGGTGATGAGGGTGAAACGCATTCAAAACCAGTCGTCCGTGCTGGGCGCTGACTTTTTGAATATTGCAACGGAATATTTATCAGTTTGGGGCTTTGTATACACACATATGTCAATTCGATACAAACAATCCGCCAAAATATCAGTTGTGGGATGTTGGGTGCTATTCGGTGGTTAAAATTTGTCTTACCATGGCCACACAACGAAGGAAATGAAAGGACACATCAGTCGTATGATTTAAATAAACCGCCTCAATGAATACATCTTTTCACCTACGCCCGCATTGCATTAAGAAAACAAAAGGAGTAATATGAGCCACATGATCCATGTACACTATTATTACACCTGGCCACCCACACATACATATTGATATCACTACCGATTAGTGTATATGCAAAGCGGACCCACGTATGGGAGAAGCGAGGCCGTATTGCTTTCTATTGTTGGTTTTCTAGGTTTTCTTGTGGTCGGCAAAACCTGCGAGACCGTGTGGGCGGCAATTTTAAAGATTGACGTAAACGTTGACTCTCTATCTCTATGAACCCTCTTTGTGTATATCTGGTAAACTAACATCTTGCCCTGGTTATGCTCGCCCGGATGATACCTGATTACAGTTGGTGTTAGACATCAGATCACCCCTCATAACTATTGCAAGGTCAGTGAACAGTTTCAGTGCGATTTATTTAAAATCTGTTGGTGTTGAACAGAAAACTATGCTTCTGAAACACGGTTATGTGGTTTATTCCGTTTAAGTTTCCGAATTCATAAGGGTTGTCAGAGAAGAGGGTGTCACCTATGGAAAAACACCCAATCTTTCCCAGCTATCAGAATCCATGCACCCGTGATGAGAGAGATCCCACGACAGAAATACAAGAATCGGACAACAGGTTGAGATCCTAAGCCTCGTGGTTATAGAAAGGTTGGGAAGAAGTGGCCTAAGAACGGGTTAATGAAGGTACGTCACCTACTTTATATTGACTTTCATGAAGGCGGTCGTTTTATATGAGGCGGGGAATCAGGGTCATAATTCGGAGCTCATTCGCGTCGGGGATCATCCTCGGCAAGGTCGGAATTATGTGAATGCTCGGCACGACCCGGGGCCCGGGTCGTGTATGCTCGGGATACGACACGGGCCGGGTCGTGTTGCTCGGATGCGACCCGGGCCGGGCCGTGTAAGTTGCGGGTGAAAGCTAGGGGAAAAAGTTCGGTGAAAGCCGGGGGTGAAAGTTCGCGTGAAAAGTGAAAGTTCGGGTGAAAGTTCGGGTGAATGAAAGCTCGGGTGTGAAAGTCGGGGGAAAGCTTTCGGGTGGAAGCTCTAGGATGTATAACTGAATGATGCTCTGATTGATTGTTGATTGATCTGTGGTTTTATTATTTCAGCTTATACGACCTTTTGATGAAAGCTATGTTAAATTAACATTTGGGAGACTGATAGACCGTATTCATATGACGTCAGCCACAGACATGTGGTGGACAAGATGCATACATTCCTAGACTACAATTTAAGCTGTCAGTCGATTCATGTTGATCGATTGTACAGGTATCATTGACAGGTGAATTTTTTGTAGTACTGGAATGCGTATATCCACCAACATGGCTGCCTATTGACTACGGTTCTATTGACACGCCGCCTTAATTCGTTCGCAAGTGTTGGTAGGATACGGCACGAGCGCTCACAAGCTGGTCTTGGGCCTGCAATCTGTCTGCAAGTTAATAGGGTACGCATTCGTGTGCGCAAATATTTTATAGGTTCGCAAGTGCGTTCGCAAGTGTTCTAGGGTACGCACTCGGGTTAGCAAGTGTGTGATGTAATCCTATTCGTGTGCGCAAGTTGGTTTTACAGGTACGCAACGGGTGTTCAATGTGTTGTAGGTTATACACGCGCGTTAGCAAGTTAATAGGGTACGCATTCGTGTGCACAAGCGTTTACAAGTACGCACTTGCGTTCGCAAGTGTTTAAGGGTACGCACATGTTTTCGCAGTGAATACCTGATAAACCTGTATAAGTTGATACCTGCTAACCACCGCCTTTAAATCCAAGAGAGGTTTCCTTAGGCAAATCCGGCGTCTTGAAACAGTCTCTTAGAGGTCAAGAGAGTCGCTTTGTGGAAGAGAGACTTGCAATCAACCAGGTAACAGCTATTGGTATTGGGCCGGGTGAGCGTCTCCCCCTAGGGCTGGCCTCTCGTGGGCTGAGTGGCGATGCCTCAACAGATTGAGACCAGAAATTGGCCGATCTAAGGTTTTCCGATTCCATCGCCCTGCCCGGATGCCTGATCTGACGCCCGTCCACTCACTCTTCTGCTTTTTTTCCGAATTTTTTTCTACCTTTAAGCATATCATGACACTACCTGTGTTTTTGGAACGGCACCACAGACATCTCTTGGTCCTTCCACTTCTTATCACCATGCACAAACCAGGACCTTGCGGAATTCATTGACGCGCCCCATTTTCCCATCTCTGGCTTGATCATATTTGAGAACCAGTGTGTTGGACAAGTGTTTACAGGTATGCAAACGTGTGTTCACGTGTTTTAGGGTACACCCGCACTTTCCCAAGTGTTTGTAGAGTACACACGCGCGTTCCCAAGTGTTATAGGTAACGCAGCGGGTTCGTAATGTTTTAGGCTACGCCACGCAAGTAGTTAATATGTTTACAGGTACGCACTCGCGTTCGCAAGTGTTGTATGGTATGCACATGCGTTTTTTTTTTTTTTTCAGTATTCATCTAACCTTCAAGAACCACTGCTCGCGCAGTAAGATAGCCCTTTATATATCCCATTACATATGGAACTCCCCCACGTTTTGTTTATGTCAGTACCCGAATGGAGATAACTCCAACCCAGCAGACAGCCTTTGCAGGACTCCCATGAATAAGTGCTTTGGGGATGTAGCTCAAGTTGCAAACTCATATCCACCTGGGGACAATCTAGAAGGAAAGTTGAGCAAGGCAGTTCTACGTCTTCAAAGGACATCTGGATTCCTCCCAAGTAGCTTTCGCTACATTGGGATTCTTAATGCCTTCCATTCAAATCAAATGGAAAAGAGAGTGGCTCTCTATTTCGTTGGGAAAATAGACGTGGAAATTACTTGGAGTGCAATCCTACAAATCATGGACCCGAACGTTTGGTTATCTGACTTGACTGTCAACTTGTTGAATCTTGGAAATTGCATTGCTTGTATCACTAACGTGGTATTTACATAAAAAACACAAAAACAAGTGCTGCTAATCAATCGCAACATAACAGCAAGCTTTAGAATCCTCTCCTGTGGTCAGGATGCAGATACCACATTGGGGAGGTCATTCTTACACAATTATTTAATGATCTTCGTATAGAACTCCTCGGGTCAATTCACCGTCTTTTCAATATTTCAGAACTGTTTGTCTTTGCTTGCCACGATAGTGATCAGCCTAGCCGCCATTACTGAGTTCGATGAGAGCAAGTCCCAGGTGGTTGCTGGAGCCGTGGAGCTGACCTGACAAGTATATATCTTAACATCCAATGGATCTCACACCTGGTTACTATTCTGATTTCAAAGTTCTACATGGATTGCTTGCAAACAATCCATCACATTCAAGCACCTGGTGCGTCCATAAGGAGGTGGAATGATTCTAAATTGCTGTACAGTATTAAAATCGGCTCTCGTGCACGATCAAATTCAACAGCTTCCACAATGTACCCTGACGGCAAAGCACCGTTGCCAAAGTCGGGAGTTTGTATCATTGTAACCATCTGATAAATAACATGTGTTTGGTTTACCTCCGTTTGCTGTGGAGGCTCCTTGGAATTACCTAGCTTTAGCTCCCATTGTTTGCTGAGTCTATGTGTATTCATTGGTCAGCTGATATAGGTAACAGGGAAATTGAGAGGTGGCATTTAAAAAAAAAAAAAAAAAAAAAAAAAAAAAAAAAAAAAAAAAAAACAAAATAATAATTTGTCAGAAAACGTGCTAGTTTTATTTGCGGAATCACGGTTTATGATTGTAATAATTTCTTATGAATTTACCTTGGTTTTTCCCCTAGCCCATCGATGGGGACAACCACACAACAGCAAAGAGGCCTGTCCCATAATCTAAAACTAAGCCCACGGTGGATCCGTTGAACGACCTCCGAATATATTGCATATATAGGTGATTATCTTGACAAGGGGCAAATTTTGAACTAGGCCAAAATAGTACTTGAATCGATGGTACTTTTGATACACCTATTGACGTGTGATCTACATATAAATGTAATCAAGAGCGCATTATAATGTCGTGGACCTTCACAAATTTAAAGATAAATTGTGACTGTAGGCATATTGAACTTTGGAACGCACGTTTTATAGGCAACAATACAACTTGTTATCTCCGCTCGTGTGTGTTGGATAAAGACTAGGGCGCAATGTTTCTTATTCCGGTGAGAAAGCAGATGTAGTCTGGTGGGAGCCACAGTCAGGGCTCCATAGCTGATCACGATAAATCGTGAAACTAATGTTGCTGTTGAGAGTCAACTGAATCGATTGCCCTAGTGTTCACCATTGTTCCCGACTATGAGTACGCCAGACAATACTTTAACTTCTACACCGGGTTGGTTGTGCAAATAACGTTTTATTGCAAAATGCCGCACCCAGGTTGGCATTAATTAATTTTCTCCAGGGGATCTATAATCATTGGGGGAATTGGGGGTGTTTTTTCAGTTCAGATAATACGTTCTTTTCATGGAAGGCAAATTGGTTGAACAGACTTTTGTTTGCCCTCCAGATCACCAAGTCAGCGACGAAACAATACATGCAGCCTGCCTGCACTGGTTCACTAACTTTCATCTATTGTTCTGCAGTGACTCCTTTTTTTGTTCTCGGTATGCCGTTGTTTTTTGGTGCTGGAGCAGGTCTGGCCAGTTAACCTATTGAACTCCCGAGAAATCGCCTAACCCCCCCATCACTATCTCTGATATGAGATTTCATCCAAAGCGATCTTCCAAACACGTGACCAGATCGTTCTACTGGTCAAGACAGGAGGTTCTCAGCGAAACAGCAAATGAATGGACTTAGTACTTCTATAGACTCACACAAAACCCTGAAAGGAGATTAATTTTGTCTTTCCGTTTCATTCCCACATGGTGGTTATGCCACCTTTTCACTGGCTTTGTTGGTACATGCGATCAATGGACTAATACCATCCCCACGAATCTCTTGTATCCGCTTATCTCAATAACCGTGATAACTCGCGGAAATAAAGATTAGATAGCTGATGGTGATCAAGAACATGGTCACATGTGATGTGAACATAGACTGTATACAAATAAACTTACTGTCCCAGAGCACCTATCGACTTTAATAAACGAGTGATAATGGTACATCATCATCTTTGTCCCGAAAATCAACACCCCGCCCATCCCCAGCAAAAGATCGTTTTCGAAGAAGATACGATTATTTATCCTGGGATAGCGGCCTGGCGCACGTTGAATAGCCACAGATTGAAACCACAGGAATGTATTTTGCCCTGCACCATGTGGCTTCACCTTATTGATCCCCCCTTAGGGAATTTTTCGTATAACAAATTATAAAACATCTGTGTGACATATGTGCCCAGCAGGTGTATGCATTGTTCCCCACCATACTGCTAAGGGTAAAACGCAAACTTCCGTTGTTTCAATCGGCGACTCAGACCCGCTATCCACGTGTAAGTCAGTGTATAACCAATTCGGTTTACTTTGAAAGGTTCATAAGTTCAAACACACACGAGAGTTGTATTATAATATGTTATCATATTTGCAAATTAACTGCTTTTCTGGAAAGGTAAATCATCCTGAGAGAATTAAACTTGCCTATGAACACTCAGATTCTCCAAAATATTTGGTGTCAGTAAAGTTCAGATATGTCCAACGTGTTTGGTGCATCAATGTAATCGCATGTAATCCAGGGGGTGAAACGCAGATTCAAAATCCCAGTCGTCCGTTGCTGGGCGCTGACATTTGAATATTGCACGGCATAATTATCAGTTTGGGTGCTTGTATACACACATAAGGCATTCGATACCACACCGCCAAATATCAGTTGTTGGAGTTGGGTGCTATAGGGTGGTCTAAATTTTGGGTCACCTACCCATGGCCACCAACGAATGAAATGACGCATCAGTCGTCTTGATTTAATAAACCGCCTCAATGAATACATCTTTTCACCTAGCGCGCATTGCATTAAGAAAAACAAGAGTAATCTGAGCACAATGATCCAGGTACACTATTATTACACCTGTCCCCTCCTAACACATAATAATTGTATCACTACAGAATTATTGTATTGCAAAGCGGCACCCACAGTATGTGGGAAGAAGCGGAGGCAGTCAATGGCTTTCTTTGTTGGTAACTCGAGGTTTTCTTTGTGGTCGGCAAACATGCGAGACGGTGAAATTTCTAAAGATTTACGTAACGTTTTTGCCTCTCTATCTTTATAGAACCTCGTTTGTGTATATCCTGTACATAGCTTGACCTGGTTAATGCTCGCTCGGATGATTACCTGATTACAGTTGGTGTTTGCTTGGGGGGGGGGGGGGAGACATCCTGCATCACCCCTCATAACTATCGCAGGGTAGTGAACATTTCAGTGCGATTTAAAATCGGTGTGTTAGGTGAAAACAGAAACTAATGGCTTCTGAAGCACACGGTTTAGGTGGTTTATTCCGTTAAGGTTCCGCATCATAAGGGTGTCAGAAGAATTGTGTCCACCTTATGGAAACACCCACAATTATTCCCGGCTATCAATATCCATGCTACCCGTGATAGAGAGATCCCAGATACAAGAACGGACAACCCTGTTGAGATCCATAGCCTCGTAGGTTCAATAAGGTTGGAAGAGTGCCTCAGACCGGTAATGAGGTAGTCACCTACTTTATATTGACCTTTCATTAAGGCTGTGCGTTTTATTATGAGGCGGGATCAATGGTCCATAATCCGGAGCTCATGTCGGCGGGGATCATCCACCCCCCCCCCCCCTCGGCAACTGGTCGGAATTATGGGTGGTGGTATGCTCGACACTACCCGGCCGGGTCGTGTATCTCGGATACTACCCGGGCCGGGTCGTGTATGCTCGATGCGACCCGGGCCGGCCGTGTACGTTCGGTGAAAGCTCGGGTGAAAGTTTCGGGTGAAATCCGGGGTGAAAGTTCGGGTTAAAGTTCGGTGAATTTCGTGTGAAGCTCGGGTGAAAACTCGGGTGAAACTTCGGGTGTGACGCTTCTCTGATGTATTCACTGAATGAGTGCTCTGATTGATTTTCTGATTGATCATGTGGATTTTATTAATTCATGCTTAACTGCCTTTTGAGAATGATAATGGTTAAACTTAACATTTTTGGAGACTGTATAGCCAGTATTCCAATATGACGCAGCACCATACATGTTTGTGGACAAGATGCTAATCCCAGTACTACAACAATACATTAAGCTGTCAATCGATCATGTTTAGCCATTGCACAGTGGATCATTGCCAGGTGAATGTATTGTAGTACTGGAATGCGTCTATCTTGTTCCACCAACATGGCTGCCTATTGATTACGGTCTATTGACACGCGATATCGTTCGGCAGTGTTGTAGGATACGCATGGGGGAACGAGCGCTCACCAGTGGTTTCTAGGGCATGCAATCTGTTCGCAAATGTAATAGGGTACGCATTCGTGTGCGCACATATTTACAGGTTCGCAAGCGCGTTCGCAAGTGTTCAAGGGTACGCACGCGGGTTAGCAAGAGTAATAGATACTGATTCGTGTGCGCAAGTGTTTACAGTCACGCACGGGTGTTCACATGTGTTGGAGGTACACACGCGCGGTAGCATTAATAGGGACGCATCGTGTGCACAAGCGTGACAAGTACCGCACGTGCGTTCGCAATTGTTTTGTAGGGTCGCACCCGTGTTAGCAGCGTGTATACTGCATACCTGTATAATATTTTTTTACCTGCTACCAAAACCGCCTTAAATACAGAGAGAGTTTCTTAGGCAACTCCGGTCCTTTGAAACGTCTCTAAGGAGGTCAATAGAGTCGCTTTGTGTGGAAGAGAGACTTGCATCACCAGGTAACATCTATTGTAATTGGGCCTGGTGAGTCGGGTCCTCCCGCCTAGGCGGCTCTCGTGGGCTGAGTGGCGATGCCTCCACACATTGAGAACCAGAATTGGCCGATCTAAGGTTTCCTTGCAAATGTGGCTACCTGGAACAGATCAGACACTACCTGTGTGTGGAACGGCACCACAGACCATCTCTTGGTCTGCCACCTGCTGGAGCAACAATTGCACAACAAGGCCTTGCTGAATTCATTGAAGCATCCCCTTGTACCCCTCTCGGCTGGATCCTCTTTGAGAACCAAGTGTTGGACAAGTGTTTTACAGGTTATGTCACGATGTGTTCACGTGTTTTGGGTTACACACTCACGTTCCCAAGTGTTGTAGAGTACACACGCGCGTTCCCAAGTGTGATAGTGGTAAAACGGCATGCGGGTTCGTAAGTGTTTTAGGCTACGCACGCAAGAGTTTTAAAAGTATTTTAAAGGTACGCACTCGCGTTCGCAAGTGTTTTTATGGTCTGCACATGCGTTTGCAGTGTTTTGGTGGGGTACGCAGGCAGTGTGTAGCAATGTTCTTTTATAGTCGGACAAGATAGCTCAATCGGAGGCATGCGTTCGAGCCCTTAAGAATTGTCGACTATCTTGTACATTTCCGCTGGACATGAATGAGACTGCTTGGTTGTCCCTATTACCCATGCGATATTTTGGAAGCTGTTCCCGTCTGCAAATGGTTATCTCGATGTACGTTGCTGATAAGGGAAAGCGCTGATCCGATCTGCTGCATCCCCTGACATGATGTTTAAATGGTTTTATGTATGGTTGGCCACAGCATGGAAGCTAGAATTTATATAAGTCTTGGGTCCACATTGGATCACGGCCATTTTGTGAAAGCGCTTAGAGGCCAAATAGCATAGGGCTTATATATCTCTCTGCTATTTTATTAATATTTATTGGTGCGAATTCGTGTGCTCAAGTTTTAAGGGGTTGGCATCATGACTTAATGGCCTCCAAATTTCTTAAAATTTGATATATAGTACATTCATTTATGTCTGAAAACAAATCTTGAAATAAAAAATATGGCTTTCCATATTCGTTTTTGAGAAACAAACTTTAAAATTACATTTTTGCTCAAAATTTTCATTATTACCGCGCAACTCGTATGGAAAAGTGATTTACCGACCCCTAAAGTGCTCCACAAGAGAACAAAGGGGCCGACCGTTTTTTTCGATTTTCCCCTATGTTTAAGGTCTAAGTTGCATACATTTTTTTTTTTGTTTTGGGTTTTTGAAATCCCGAATAAAAAAATGGTGTCACGTATTAGTTTTCCTGATCGTCGAAAAAGTACATTTTTAGCGGGAGATTTTCATCTTCATCTAGAGGGACGATGCGTCCCGCGTATTTTACGCCCTATATTCACGCAGCAAACAAAAAAATGTGCGTGAAAGGTGAGACGCCTAATTAATCAGGCGCGTTCTTAGACAAGTCCTTGCAACATGAGAGTTCTACGCGATTTTCCAACTCTTTACCAATGCGCGTTAAATCAGAGTGGAAAATCGCTCATGAATTTTTGGCGACGCTAAATCGCAAACGACTACACGCTTGCTCTCTCCGAGTTTATTAAAGTCCGGCTGGCGTCTTCTGCTTGAGAAACAAATCATACTGCCAACCCTTAAGGAACGCACGCCGGGGCTCGAAGTGTTTTTGGGGTACTCACTCGCGTACAGTGTTTTATGTACGACGTGCGTTCGCAGTGTTTTGAGTACGCACGCGCGTTTGGTTTGGAATTTTTTTTAGGGCACCATGCACGTTCGCAAATGTTTATACTCTGCAAACTACAAGTACAAAGTAAATTAAACTCCACACAATCTCATAAGGAATGCCTGGTATGCGACCCATATTACCATATTTTCTTATAGTATCAGAGACTTGTTTTGTGGTAAATCCGTGCGCTTATCTTTCAACGCGAACTCGCTGGTTCCCTGTGCTGGGCTCGCTTCATGGCCTGACTATCCAAGACCGAGCTACAGGCCATAGAATATTCAATAAAGGCGATTCCGTACGCCCGCTTTTGAGAAAGGCGGCCTCGTAACCGTGGTTTTGAAAATTATAAATATTCGTTACGGTCAATCCATTAACCACGAACCTCTCACTCGCACACGCATGCGCCTAACCTGTTGGCCGGGAAACGGTACATCGTGCTATGCAAATGCTGATTGACTATATGAATAAATTGGTACACCAATTATGGAAATCAGGAATTATGAATAAATTGGTACACCAACACTAGGAAATAAGTACGCAATGCGGGAAAGATGGTTACGGCGTTTGAGCTGGTTCGCTATCTAGTGTTATAAGAGAAGTCTGTGTCAGGCTATCATAATTATTCAAAATCCGACTAGCAGATGCACCCTTCTGATCGTCGCTTATATGCTGAGATACTGTGTGAACGATTGATACTGTGGAAGTGATGGTTGTGGCCTCCCCCCCCTTTCGAGCAATAGGCACAGTCATGAAAACATGAAAAATTGAAATTTGCAGTCATGATCTAATTTCGCCCTTTCTGATATTCCTGATACTAGCTTCGGTATGAGAGATTTTGGCAGAAGGGTATTCAGCTACTCATTTTATAAGTAACTCTTCAGAAAAAGTGAAAATAGCAAATACAATAATTTATTTCGCCATTCACTATGCAACCAAACCAGCGATCTTTTGGAACGTAAGAAATCAGTCCTCTAAGAATAGTCTCGTTCCCAGTACTTTGTGAGTGGGAGTCCAAGCTGTTGAATCCTTACCGTATACCTGTGGTCTTTGGCCGTTGTGAACAGTGAGAGACCAAAGTCGCATGGGGGGGGGACCAGCGTAGGAAGCCCGCGCAGCACTATGGGAGAGGCCCTAAACTCCTGAGCCAAACTGCTTATCTGATCCTAGCTCTTAGTGGATCCCGTACTCAGATGCTCCATCAGATCCATACTTAGCTGTTGAGTTCCTCGTTCCAACTACCATCCTAGAAAAAAATTAGTTGTACAATTTAACTTCAGATATATTGAACCCGTCCCATGTTTCACAACTGAGATCGGGGGCATGTGGGTAACCTCTTGTTCTTTATAAAGCAGAGGTCTCCCCTTTACCAAATTCTTCACTCTCCCCATCAATCAATGTTGGGGGGACCTGGCGAGGCTGCTGACACACGACTCGATCAACATGGCCTTGTTGAGAGGGGGTCGATATTTCCCTAATTCGGACAAAGTAACCAAACTGTTTTCCATGATTGCAGTATCTTTTTCCATCAGCCTGCCCTGTCTGGAATGCTCTCTCCAAAAATCCCCCCGCTCTGGAGAAGCGGTCTGTTTCAAAAAGGAGGTCGTATAGGCCCTATATATTGGGGATGATTCGGAAGTAAGGCACAAACGTCACAAAAGTCCATAAATGGCGCAAAGTTGCCTGAAATTGCAGAAGTCTCCGCAACTTTGTGAACTTTTTAACAATTTAAAACCCTCGTCCAACCAGGGTTTTTCTATACTACGTTCACGACCAGGTTGTTTACCACCACCCTATTTTTTAAGCGACAAACATCACCTTGTTTTGTACCAGTGTGTAGCTACATATGTCCTTTCTTCAAATCAAGTACAAACATGAATTTAACAATATGACGTCATAGTGACGTCATTACTGAAAGCCTTCGTTTAAGCAAATTTGTAAGCCAATCGCCAAAATCAGGGGTTTTTCGACATTTTTGCCATTCATTGCAAGCAAAAATGGTATTTATTTGGCAAGGATGGGTGCCAAGGAAGCATACACAATGATCTTACGCTAAATAATAAGAAAAAAATACAAATCTTTCATATTTGTTACGGAAGTTCATATCGTACACAAGTCACCATTTTGGCATTTACACATAAGTATATAGGAAGGGGTACCGACTTGACGGGACCCCTGACCTAAAATGACCGCAGGATGAACTTTCAAGTACATGAAAGCCTGCACAAGGAATCATCAGTTAGTGGGTGGTAACCACCCCCCCCCCCCCTTGGTTGGACGATTGGTTAGGCTATTATTTGCGGAAGTCGGTAATTTTTAGCTAGTTACCGCATTTTCCCCAGTGGCATGTTAATCGCTATCTCGACGCCACCGTCATCACTATTGGGTTTGTTTGATGTGCTTTGACATAAAAACAAAATGATGCTGAAGTGGCATCAAAGTAGTCCATGCGATTGGATCACAATTCAAGTCCGAGGATCGATTCCATTTTCACCATCTCACAGTCACCCAAAGACTCTAAAAACTTTAACCGAAAAACTAACCAAAAGTATGACATACCGGGTGTCTCAAAAAAAAAGGAAACCCTCAAAGGCGCAACTCTATTCACGAAGGAAAAAGACTAAACCATACAAATTAATAAACATCTATTTTGAAAAAGTTCATTTCATTAGGTTTCCGAGCACTGAAAAAAATCGTTCCAAAAGGAGGACATATTGACCGAGTTATGGCGATTGAAAATTTGTACCACTTTTTCATTTTATCCACGGGTTGTTACTTTTCAGTGTCTTAGGAATACACATTCTCCAGCTCCTTCTGTTCTTTATGGTTCTTTGTTTTTGCTACAAAGTCAGTTCTGATATTGAAAATGTTATTTCAATTATTAGATAAATTCCAATATCTTGCCTCATTCTCTTTACTGCGCTGCTAGCCCCCCCCCCCCCCGACTTGGGGAACTTGCAAGCTCTAAGGACGGATGCAGGCTGCGTTTCCTTTCCATTTCAAAATCCACTTCTAATCATCTGTCAGTGGATGTTGCTTGCAAAGGCCAGTTGGTTATTTTTTGCTAAGATCCCAGATTGCGATTTCGAGAGATTTGATCTTTGCTAGATTTCGCCCTAGGGGAAACCATTTTAATAAAAAGTGAAGTGTATGTCAGGAACCACCAGCAAAACTGCCAGGTTTCTTGCCAGAACTTCGCAATGAATAACGCTTGCCTTTGCAAGCATTAAGCATCCGACGGACACGACATGATTAGAAGGAGACTATTGAAATGGAAAAGAGATGGCAAGCCTACATCAATCTTCATGGTCCTTAGAGGCAGCCAATTGGGGATTAGGAGGAGGGGGGCAAGCAGCGCAGAAAAGAGAGAAGAAACGAAGAATGAGGCAAGATCTTGGAATTCTAATAATTTTAAAACTAACCTTTTCAATATCAGGACTGTTCTTTGTCGCAAAAACAAAAGAAATCATAAACGAAAGAATGTGCTTGGAGAAGGTGTATTGTCTAAAGCTTTGAACAGCTCAGAAAAAACAGTAACATTCCGTTGATAAAATGAAAGTGGTACAAATTCAATCGACCAATAATTCGGTCATATGTGCCTTTTTTGGAAGATTTTTTCGGTGTCGGAAACCTAATGAAATGCCACTTTTTTTCCGATGTGATTAATTTGTATGGTTTTACTCTTTGTTTCGTTTTGTGAATAGAGGGCGCTTGAGGGTTTCCTTTTTTTTGAGACAGCCCGGTACCATACCTACAGAAAAAGAGATTAAAAATGTGGGTCTTGCTGGAGGAAAAAAACCCACAACAACAAGCCAGCAAGAAAAAAACAAACAAAACAAACTAACAAACAAAAGAAATATATTATGTGTCCTATAACGGATTGAGGATCAATTCACACAGAGATTCCACTGTTCTAAATTGTGCAATTTCCGTGGGGCCTCATTATGAATTAAAAGTAATTTTTACTTTTGTAATCTAATTTAGACCCAATTGACAGCTCACTGTTGCCCAAAGACCCATAAAATCATGACTTGCAAACACATGTTCGCACCCAGAACACTGCCGAACGCGCATGCCGTATCGTTAACCCAACCTCACTATTTTTTATTTTTTTTTACGCCGAAACTACATGCATTTTTTTTCTTTGAAGCCTTAATTGCGCTCGATTTAAGACCGTTTTGAACAAAATCGGACCTACAGTTAATGACGCGGCGTTACGTAATCGCGCACTGCGTACGAAGAAAAGCTATTTCCCATTGAAATTACACAGAACAGCAGAAATCCATTTTTTTGTGCTAAGGATACAGTTACACTATGTTTTATCTTATTTATTTGATTTATTTGTTGTTAGAGCATGTGTGCGCATACTTTGACACAACTCATGCCACAAGCAATATCCAAGCTTTGCTGAAAAAAAATGGCGAAAAACCATGAATGTTGCCATTTTTTTAGCATGTTCGCATTTTTGCCAGGTACGCCATTTTTGACGTCAATGTGACGTCATACAGCTGTTTGTACTTGTTTGTATCAATGGACTCGGGAGGGTCATAGCGTATCCTATTGGTACCAACATATGATAGTTCATCAGTCCGTTTTCGAGAAGATACTAGGCCCCCCGGCGGTGTGAGATGGTTCCAAAAAGCCCCGACTCTTTTTAGGGTTAAACACTTGAGCACACAAATCAGTACACTTATACCATGAC
Organism: Ophioderma brevispina; assembly: GCA_023653785.1. Taxonomy (NCBI): domain Eukaryota; kingdom Metazoa; phylum Echinodermata; class Ophiuroidea; order Amphilepidida; family Ophiodermatidae; genus Ophioderma; species Ophioderma brevispina. The sequence goes on from JAMKCH010048602.1 coordinate 22,976, forward strand.
AACACGCGACGCACACCTCAAAACTTTGTTCAAAACGCATGTGCGTACCATATAGAAACTGTGATCCGCATTGCGTACCCAGGTATAACACTTGCAAACGCAGTGCTACCTAAAACACTGGCGGCGAACGCGCGTCCGAACTCTAAAACAATTTCAAACGCACGTGCGTACATGCATACCCTAATACACTTGCAAACGTATGTGCGTACCCAAGAACACTTGCGACCCGCGTGTGTACTCTAAAATACTTCCGAACATGCGTGCGTAGGCCTACCTGTAAACATTTGCGAACACGTATGTGTACCCTATTACGCTTGATAACACGCGTGCGTACCCTAAAACACTTACAAGCGCATGTGCGTACTATAGAACACTTGTGAACTCGCATGGGTGCCCTATAAAACTTGAGAACATGCGTGCATACCCTAAAACACTTGCGAACGCACGTGCGTACTTGTAAACGCTTGCGCACACGAATGTGTACGCTATTAACTTGCTAACTCGCGTGCGTACCCTACAACACATGCGAACACACGTGCGTACCTGTAAACACTTGCTCACACGAATGTATACCCGATTACACTTGCTAACACGTGTGCGTACCCTAAAACACTTGCGAACGCACGTGCGTATTTGTAAACGCTTGCGCACAAGAGTACGTATCTATTACACTTGCTAGCATGCGTGCGTACCCTAAAACACTTGAAAACGCATGTGCATACCCCAGAACACTTGCGAACCCGCGTGCGTACCCTAGAACACTTGCGAACGCACTTGCGAACCTGTAAATATTTGCGCACACGAATGCGTACCCTCAAGTTACACTTGCAAACAGATTGCATGCCCAAGAACACTTGTGAGCGCTCGTGCGTACCCTACAACACTTGCGAACGCATATCGCGTGTCAATACAGTCTCCGAAATGTTAAGTTTAACATATAATTCTCAAAAGGCAGCTACAAGCTGAAATAATAAAACCACAGAATCAATCAGAGCATCATTCAGTGAATCCATCAGAGAATCAATTAGAGCACACCATGTACGCTCGGATGTAGACCGTGCGAGCTACTTTCATCCGAGCTATGACCGTATGCTCTTGATTC
>JAMKCH010048603.1:0-58950 GCA_023653785.1 Ophioderma brevispina
CTATGATCTGTACTATGCAGGTGATATAGTATTTTTTGTGTGATGTGCACTAAAAAGTTTTCTTTTTCTTCCTAGCTAAATGAAGGAACCAGAATTTAGTAGTTTGTGGAAATAGTATTCTGTAGCTATGTCATGCCACTTTAAAGGATCACAATGAAGCACTGGCGCCCTTGTAGATGTGGGGTCATCCGCATTATTCCGAAGGGTCATTTATCCGAGGGTCAATCATTCCTAAATTTTACATAAGGTATCATAATTCCCGAAAGGGTCGTTTATTCCGCAAAAAACTAAGGGTCATTATTCAGGTGTGGGTGGGGTGGGGGGGGGGGGGGGGGGTGGGACGAAAATAACATAAGGGTCATTACTCCGAAATAACACACAGGTTCTTTTTAGCAGGGTCATTATCCGAAATATTATGACGAATCATTATTTTCGAGGGTCTCACTCGAAATAATATAAGGACCATTACTCGCAAATAACATAAGGGTCATCCTTCCGAAAATATCATAAGGTCATCACTCCGAAAATAACATAGGGTCAACCCCCCCCCCCCCTTAATTTTTTTACCCCCCCCCCCACCAACTTTCACTCCGAAATAACATAAGGGTCCCCCCCGCACTCCGTACAATAACATAAGGGTCCTCACTCCGAAAATAACATAGGGTCATTACACCGAAAATACCACAAGCTCATCACTCCGAATAACATAAGGGTCGTCACTCCGAAATACATAAGGTTCATCACTCCGAAAATACATAAGGGTCATCACTCGGAAAATAACATAAGGGTCATCACTCGGAAAATAACATAAGGGTCATCACTCCTGAAAAATAACATAAGGTCACACCCGAAATACATAAGGTCATTACTCGCGAAAATAACATAATGGCCATTACTCCAACAATAACATAAGGGTCATTTTCCGTGAAAAAGAAGAATAGTAAAAGCAAAACATTTCCCTGATTATGGCTCTGGTTATATACGGTATAAGTTGTACGAAATAGAGCGGAGTGACTTTGTTTTAAGTTTTACACGGTACTTTAAAGTACGCAATCGCAGGGGCGTAGCTATTACGTGCAGGCAGTATACTGGGACTTCCTGGTCCCTTCCATTCTATATTATTTGTAAACATATCCCTATCCAAACTCCACCCCGAACCCCTCACAGTAAAAAGAAAGCGTTAGCTTTACAGGTAGAGGGACACGATTTTCAAAAGTGAAAATGTATTTCTAATAACCACATGTGAAGAACGGCACCAAACCCATATTCTGAATTTTGGCTTGCCAATGGCTTCACACATTGATGTTTGAAGCTTCTTCTTATCCGTCCAAACACTGTGGTTCTCAAAATGATCCATCGCAAGATGTGTGACACCGTCCTGGCTGCTTAACTGAATTCCGCAAGGTCCTTGTTTGTGCATTGTTGTTTCCAGCAGTGGGCAGACCAGAGGTGGTTCCCCATGTCTGTGGTTGCTGTTCCACACCACAGGTAGTATCCTGAATCTGCTTCCATGATATCCCCACTTCGCAAGGAACCTTAGATCGCCATTTCCTGGTTTCGGTATGTTTGAAGCAAACGGGAGTCTGAAATGGCCCAGAGGAACTACGTGATGTCCAACCCCACATCCCCACACCCACACACCTACAGTCCTCTCCAGCCCCCTCACGCACACTCACACCCGACGTGTATTGATGTAAAGTTTAAAATGCGCACTTTTCAATAATCATATTTTAAAGGGGCATTTCGTGAACCCCACCTCGCCCCTAGATTTACCTCGAAAAATCTGAGATTTTTTATCACCTGAACCGTAAGCCTTAGGTAATCCATTTTTACCAAATCTTAGCGTGCAAATCGGCGTAGACAAAAAAAAAAAAAAAGATAGTGTCAAAGTGATCGTATCTGCAAGGAATTTGCAATTTCGTATTTTTTGTCCGTACGCCATAATACAGCACAAGGTCCTATCGGACGGTGAGAAAGCAAGCACTTGCTCATAACGCAAAACCGCAAGCTCGGGATCAACTCAAATTTTGTGAATAAGCTTTTCAGGAAAGATATCTAGTGAACCATGACTAAACGATGGTGCTGGACTCACGAAATGCACCTTTAATTTAAGGATAAAATTTTTAAAGTCATCATAAACTATAACTATCGATTTATTTGTGTTGACATTTTATGAAGAACACCAGTCTTCGCTGAGCTACCAATCCATGTGGTTCTTCTGTGTTTTTTTTTAAATAACAAAAAACCTATGGTAAACAAACGCGTTAGGAACGTAATTTTACAGCCTATAGAAAAATCCTAGTCTAGTTAACTTTCTAATACATTACTTTACTTATAATTATTATATGTGAATACCATGACACAGTTAGTCAAAGCATTAACTTCTAATCATATAGGTTTTTCAACCCGTCTTCGTTGGGTGATCAGACCCTCAGATCGGTCGCTAATTTTACCAAATTAACGCCCACTTGAGTAGAATGGTTACTCATTTTGTTTTGGTATTGTAAAAAAAAATTTTAGCGTATTATTGGACGAATTTTTGGTCAATGTTTGGTATTTTACCTAAACCTTGCTAAATTCTAAATTGTGTTTTGTGCTCCCCCATTTGTTAAAAGTTGGCTTAAAATTTTTAACCCACAGTTCTGATAGTGTAAACACGGGGAGCTGTAGCACATGTTCTTTCGCGCACGCGCAAACCCTCTACGTTGCGCGAAAACAAGGACTGCTAATTATTTTATAATCATTTTAAAGGCGAAAAACAGGAAATTTGAACTTAAGACGTATATTCAATTTTTAATATGCATTTCAAGGATATACACACTGAGTAAAAAAGACCTACCTTCACAACATAATTGGTTAAAAATCTTTAGAAAATAATTCTTATCAAACTTTGCAATTGGTTGTTAAGGGATAATCAACAACTTTTTTAAAGAGGATGTTTATTTGGTGTCATTTGGACTTTGGGTTCAGAAGACTGTGTCAATTTTACATACCGAACAACAATATCAAATCGTATGATTTGGCCACTTTCAGCGATACTACTTCAATCGACGTTCTCTTCGCATTGTATCCAGTGGCACTAAGGGGTGCAGTATGGCTGAAGTGCCAAAGCATTTTTATCTGTCTCGGTAAAATTGGACACCGGTTTCTGAAACCCAAAGTCCAAATGAACCAAATAAAAATCTCTGAAGCCTGTTATCCTTCTATCCCCAATGCAAACATTTTAAGCACAATTGGGAGTAAGGCCCAAGATTACTTGTGCAATAAAGCCATTCAAATGTCAATTCGTCATCTCTAATACATGGCACAGTTTGCATACTCCTGAGGCCCGTTCATGAATGGCAAATAGCGTACTTGAGTTACAAAACCCTTTTGCCTTGAAAGGACCCACCCTGCAATACAATGCATTGGGGATAATTGTTTTTTAAAATGTTGAGCCTAAATAATGCTAAAAAAATATTTAAATAAAAAATAGTCCCCCAATGCATTTTTTTCTGCAGGATGATCTTTGCAAGGCAAAAGGGTGTAACTCGAGTTAAGGCCTTTTGCCATGAAAGGTCCTTCCTGTGGTATTTTTTTTTCTTTTTCATTCTCAAACAAGATGAATGACAAATAATACTTTAAGTTAACAAAAAAAAATGCTTTCAAATTAAAAGCTTTTTGAAGGCTGTCCTTACAAAACATGCGATTAGTCCTCTGCTTCCTGTGGGAATGTGGTTTATATATGGTGGTGCCTCTTAGCTTAAAAAGGCAATGCACTCCAAACGCACCTTGGAGTCAGTGGAACCTTTAAATTCATTAAATCATAAACCCCATTAATCAATGCCGCCCTAAATTACACTAATAACTTTGAATGGCCATGGATATTCCGGAAGAAAATAGGCTTGCTTTCACCTTAGTGTGTGGTCTGGTGTTTTCATAATTAATGCCTCTACTTCCTAGAGCTCCATTAACCTTCACCCTCCTATTTTTGAAAACAAAATACTCTATTGCATGGCCTGGTATTATGCAGTGCACTTTGACCCAAACAAATACTCAAGTGAATCTTAGCTTGCTTACTGATGAACGTATAGACAGTGCACATGTTACTTGTTGTATCCGTATATATACCATAGATAGCAATTTAAACAGCTTTTAATAAGTACTTTAAACCTTCAATGAAGTTTTGAAACAAAATGTAAAAATTGCCATATTTTTTCAGTTGCATACATATTCTTCCTCTGTATGTAAATTCTATCAGATTTAATTTTATTAGTTGTTTCAGAAAGTTTCAAACCATTCAAATTGTTATTTAGGCCTGATGAAAGCACTCTGACAAATTTGTGTAACCTATAAAAGGAAACACCTTATCCCATCTTCATCGTTTTCTTTCACCTTGCTCGCTACTACTGGAAGGATCCAAGATAAATCCTTGTTTTTGTCAGTCATAAATAGCATCCAAAATATTTCCTTGCTATTACAGGAGCACATTTCTTAAGCCTGTGATATGCTCCACTCACAGCGAGCGATTAGTGTGTGCAATACCGGTATTTTGACCCCAGTCAAGTGTTAGCAGCTCAAGCAAAATCGCTCAGCTACGACAGGAAGTATACATAGCTTTACCACTGAACATCATAGCAAGGTGGACCTGTGAAATCTGTTGTGGAACTGCGGCCATAAAGGGTTGGCCTAGACAGATTTTGGTGTTTAAAAAATCTTCAACCATAATTTATACTATACATGATACCTACAGCCCTGAAAGGCATGACTTATGAGACATTGTGGATTTCAAATTTGGAGGTAGCACCCCAGTAAAGGCCCACCCCCTGAAATTCTGACCCATATTTCATGTGAAAAAAATAATAGGCCTATACTAAAGTGTAGAGGTTCTTTACCTATTAATTATTCTGCTAGTTATACAATGAATGGAGCTTAAACTAAAGAGAATGGAATATTATTATCATAGCTCCATGCAATAAATTGAAAATGACCTCCACAATAAAAGGCTACTAGAGTCCCGAATAATTTGTTGGACAGAATCAACACACGCTCGAGTCCCGGGGCTTCACAGTAGACTTGCGTGAACCATACTGATCATTTACCTTTGTAATGCTGTCAATATTGGTCCAGTATATGCACTGAACTACAGTGTAGCTTGCTGCTGTACACAAGGTGTGCATTGAACTAGAATCTTGTCCCCCAAACTGTACTATAAAAATGCAGGTTGTTTCCATTGGAGTAGCAGCTTAAATTTCATCATTGGGTATGTGTTGTCTGTTTTGGTTTTTTAAATTAAGATAGCTATTGGTTGTATGAGATGTTGTCAAAACTGTGGACCCAAACTGTCCCAACAGATTGTCTATGCAGACACCATTGGAGACTTCCTGTATCCTTCTCAAATGTAACAGTAAAGGGTGGTTTTTCAGCCAGATGGCTCATAAAGTGTTAATTCATTACAAATGTAAATACACAGCTAAATCCCCTGATTAAAGTATACTGAAGAAGGTTCTAAATACCATCTGTGATAGTGATTCCACTTTCAAGGTGGAATTCAGGGTTGATATTCCACAGAACTGGTTGCTTTGCATTAGTATTTGGCATGGTTCTACAATTTGGACCACATTGTGGAAACACTTTTGGAGTTTTTGAAAATGAAAAATTCCTCGTTCTCCCACGAAACAATGTTGTTCAGGGTCATGTCGTCAGCAGCCTTGGGACACACACCCTCAGCCATTGACGAGATGATGGGGAACGGGGAAGAGGAAAGGTTGAATGGAAGGATCAGGCTTTCAATTGTGAACTGTGACTTTTGGGTTAGGGACCTAAGAGTGATCACGGCGAGCTTCATGCAATCGTAGTTAAGTGTCCAATAATTTTTTGTCCAAAGATTGTAAGGTTTTAAGACAAGACACATTGATTCTCAGGTTTCCATCAGGTTTTGTTTTGTTTTTGAAGTTGGTTACTGACGTGACATATCAGCTGTGATGGTCTTTTGGTTAGCATTCTCTCTTTGATCCAAAATCTGAATATTAATGTTTTTGTTTTTTTTGTGCCGCGTGCTTAAAGGTGCATGTTGCCGAGCGTCTTTGGGGACCCCCCCGGTTTACCCGGAAGTACGATTTACTATCAGATGAGAAGCCGTTATTTTATCATTTGTTCTGAAATTTGAGCATTCCAAATACATTTCATTTCCCAAGATTAAACAAAAAATGCCATTAAGTGGTTAACATTCATATTAATGTTAGCACAGTATAGAATAGGACTTTGCAATATGCATTATCGCTTCAACAATAAAAAACGCAAGTTTCCTACGGTACTTGATTGGGAGGTTAGGTGCAGGTAGGCTCTCATATTAATGTGAGATCACAATAGTCATAAATCGGAACAAGCACCTTTAAGGCATTACTGTCCACTTTTGTTGGTTGTTTGTTTTGTTGATGTCTGTTGATGTCTGTTGTTGATTGTATGTTGATGCTGTTGTTGATGTCTGTTGCTTTGGTCTGTGTTGATGTTGTTTTGATGTTCTGTTGTTGAGGTTGTTGATGTTGTTGTTGATGTGAAAAAATACTTTGATGGATTTAAACCAAACTTGAGTCATAGGTTGCAACATCGGATCCTTCATTTGTTGGTGAGGGTCAACCTTAGGTCACATACCAAGGTCAAGGTCATGTGAGATCAACTGATAAATGTGAAACTTGCCCATACAATTCGAAAGTTGTATTCAATTGGAATCAAACTTGATTTATGGATATACATAAAAAAACCCTCATTTGTTGAGGTCAGGTCACATATCAGTCCAAAGGTCATATGAGGAACCAGCATTCACAAAAATATGAGGCATGGACAACTATTAGTGCCCCAAGGAATGCGACATGTATTTTTGGCAAAAAAAATCTGAAATCTTTGGAAAATTTCCACTATTTAATTTTAAACTTTCTGAACACTTTCAAAAAAACTGTTGGAATTTTCCAAACACTTTCAAATTTTGTGTTTGGATTATTATGCGATTTTTATATTTTTCTGTGTAGTTTTGTCTTTGCTTTTTATTAAATTTTCACTGGTATGGGAAAAGGATCTAGGAAGTGGGCAAGGACAAATGGACAACCGGGAGGCCAACTGGGCCTTTTACTCATTAGCGTGAGGGAGGAAGCGATATATGCTGAATTTGTAGGGTCCATGTCCTTCTGTGAGAGTGTTCTCTAAAGAATGAGATTGCATGATTTTACATTGTTGAAAGAGTGATTCTAATTAAGCCACCAAGTGATGCCATATTGATTGACACATATGTTTTGCAAGCGCATACAAATTTATACATCTGATCTGTGGAATGGTAACAGGTCTTTGCACCTATACCAAATCGGCAACATCAACAGGTATTTGTTCATTTATCCATGTCGTATAACCATGGGATAATCTCTTGGACTTACATCACTCAGACTTCAGTAAGCTCACCCCACTTTACCTCTCTCTCTGTCTCTCTCTCTCATATTTCTTCAATTTCATCCTCAGATAGGACCAGGGCACAAAGAAAGGCTATTCCCAGAAGATAGTCACATTTCCCATCAATTTCCACCTTTTTTATGTATGTCTTTGTCTCCAAATGGTCAAATTTCCCAGGAAGGAGTTTTCATGGATTCCCATTTTTCTTACCATGGCTAGGACTCATTATGATTAGGATCCAGTACTTTCCCACCTTGTATCTCTCAGAATTTCTTCAATTACATCCCCAGATAGTACTCCATAATAGGATTAGGACCCAGTACGATTCCCTTCCCCCACCATGTCTCTATCTCAGTATTTCTTCAATTACATCCCCAGATAGGACTCATAATAGTAAGGACCCAGTAACTATTCCCAGTTCCCACCATGTATCTATCCAGTTATTTCTTCAATTACAAATCCCCATATAGGACTCATAATAGGATATCTGACCCAGTACTATTCCCAGTTCCCATACCATGTAGCTAGCTCAGTATTTCTTCAATTACATCCCCAGATAGGACTCTAATAGGATTAGGACCCAGTACTATTCCCAGTTTCCCCACCAGGTATCTATCTCAGTAGTTCTTTCATTACATCCCCGCTGGAACTCATAATAGGATTAGTACCCAGTACTATCTCTACTATATAATCTCTCTCTGTTATTTCCAAAAATTGTATTTTTCTGTAACTGTGATTATTCTGTCATTGGTATCATTAAATACAGTGGGTTTTGTGTGGTTTACGGAGTGTAACGTGTGCTTTCTGGTCTTGTAACAAAAACCACACAGCGGAAAGTCTGGATAAGCGATTCAGTGGCTGATTCAACTAATCCGTTTTTTTTTCATGGGACCCAGGTGTTAGTGCAGCACTAATGATATCTACGAGTGCTGGGAGTGCTCGATGGATGGTAAAAATTTGTTTTGAACAAACCGACCTCAATTCAAAGCATTGAACGACAGAAAGCAAATCTGGTCACAGCATTATAGGCTAATACTGTGATTCAATATTTAAAGGGGGTACCATGATCTGTATATAGCCCTTGTTCTCCGACTCTGAAAAAGTATCAGTTGAGATTACATGTCCTCCATACTGTTGGATTGTAAATGTGCTGACTTAGTGCAGGCTGTTTCCACAAGAACTAGGGCTCATATTCTGAAGGGAGTCGAACTGTAGACCTGAGTGTTGTAAACCAGGGTGTCCTACAAGATGGACTCTTTTCCTTCCCAATAATACACCACTCTAAATAGTGATGCAGCAGGTGAGCAAATTTCGCAAGAATAGGCATGAGGAATTTTATCAACTGTTACATTTAAACTGTCACAGTGTTTTTGAAGGAAAAAGGTCCACTCACTAGACTAACTCTGGTTTAAACCCAGGTCTACAGCTAGACTCCCTTTGAGAATACCACCTTTGAGTTTTGTGTGGAACACAAAGGTAAACAGGCAGAAATATAAACGACAATATTCTGTGGACACTGTGAAAAAATTCTCATACACAAAATTTTGCCATCAGCATCAACTGAAATTTTTGAAGCTGTCTTTTTTTGTGTAGTTCTGTTAAAGACACTATCAGTTGATTTTGCTAATCAGCAAATCGAAAAAATCAGCAAAAATCAGATTTTTCATTTATGTAACAAGTTACAGGTTCCTAACATACCCTCAAATGATAAGACCAGAAGGCAACCTAATAAAGACAGAATCGGAAATTTTTGTCCTTACTGTCCGTTCGACACTTACTACAACACGTAATTGAATGGGGAATCGTATCTGAACACTGCCGTTTTCTCAATTTTCTGTCATTCTACAGCTGGAAAAGGTAATTATGAGAATTCTACAACTTACCTTCACTTTGAAGCTATTCCTGCAATTTCAAATATTTTTCAAATCACTGATAGTGTCTTTTCAAATGAACACAAAGCTGAATTCTAGGATCACAAATGCACCTTTAGAATGTAACCTCAGGTTTGTCTTGTGTGTGGGCCTCTTTTTAATAGTAATATTGATCCACACATGCTGGCTGACCAGGGTTTAGTATATTGAATGGCTATGTCACATACAGACTGGGAAAGAATCTAAATTTTTATTTTTGTGTAATCAATTACTGTTTTTTGAGAAGAGATCATATTTTGGACATATTAATGACATTAACAAAGCACTGAAATTAAATCCACAGGCTCTGTTAAGGATTTTACCCGAAAAATTCATCAAACTTGAACATTTTTAGCCGGTAAATTGAGCAAGTTGTTGCTCAAAAAGGAACCAATTTTGAGGAATTGTTCCTTCACACATTTAAAACTGGATTAGGTATGGTCAATATGCTGGAATTACTATTATGCACGTGGTATGATCGTGAAGTACTCCACGATACTATTAGATTTTTTTAACACAATTAGATCAATTAAACGAATTGTGGGGTGCTTTTTTGGGGGTCATGGGTATTTTCTAAGTTTTTAAACAGCATCCAGTGGACCCCTCAACTACTTGGAATTCACAAATTTTGAAGTCCAATCAACATATTTTGGTCCAGTGGCCTGGTCCACTTTGACATACATCACTTGTCTTTTATTCACCACCATAAGGTTGCACACCTCTAATTATACTGCCTATACTACATTTACAAACGCACCGTCAGGAAACTCTTATTTCTTCACTATCTTGCGACTGGTACCTGTAACTGTCGTTGTTCTCAGAAGATCTAGTTATTGACAGGCTGCCACGCAGGTGAATTGCAGGTTTGACCATCTCCCTGGTGAGATATCGGCACACGATGACAGCACCCCGGAAAATGCATACTTTTAACAATGGTTTGGGCATAGGGTTGGGGGGTAATTAGATTCGAACTGTTTGAGTGTATTTACAGAAATCAATTGATTTATCATGATGTGAAATGCTGTCACTATAATAGCACTGCTGACAGCATGCATATAATCAATCTTTGTAGAGTGTGTTAAACCCAAATTGATTCTTTGCTTGATAGAATTGTTCAAGGATCTCTGTTATGATCTTTATACTGTGTTTTCTTATAAAAAAAATCACATATTGATCATTGTCTTTGATTTCTCTTACTTTCTTGTGGTGGGGGGGGGGGGTAAGCCAATCATGACACTTTTAAATCAAACGATTTTGTTTTCTGATGATTTCAAAGGTAAACATTTCAATATATCAATATGATCCTATTATCAGTGTAGTACTTTAAAAACTTGCACAATAACATGAAAAACAGCCCATTGTCCAGAGCACGACATGGCCACCAATGGTAGAAGCAACAATGACCATCAAAAACATGATCCAATCACAATGGCCAATTTTCCTCACTGACCCATCCACTCAGCAAGCACACAGAAAGAATGATAAGGAAAAATGAACAATGCATGTCTTCACTATATCGCTACAGTAAAAATGTGCAGCTATGATTGTTCTGGTATACGCCTTTCTTTCTGCATTAAAATGTTACACTGTAGCCCTGATGGATTCAGCAGTCTTATGGAATAAATTGCATGCCCATGTACTTAATTCCATCAAGACGCCCAAAGTAATCAGGGGGACTAGTAATTCAGGGTCCTATAGCCTACATCATCTCTCAGTGATAGAGGACATTCTTTCTCATATGCTCTTCAAATGTTTAACTTTGTTTAACATATACTAACCAAGTAGCACAACAATGGGATATCATACCCCACAACCACTTCCAGCAATCTTTGTCAAAGCTCCCTTCTCTACCTTGGCCAAAATTCTTGTACGGAGACCTTCGTAGACGTCTGGATGACACCGGTTCGCTCTATTCATCTTCTTTATGAAGAGAAAAATGGGGAAGGGAACAAATATAAATTTGAATTTGATTGATTAAACAAAATGCAGCCCGGTTGACTTAATTGTCCTTAAATATTGTACATGTGTTTAGTATATATCCCAGGTGGCCCGGTGCAGATTTCCGTCAAGAGGGCTCCCTTCATCAGTATTTACATATGTTTTATTTTCACTTGGATGAAAAAAATTGGAAATAACATCACTATTTCTTAACAGAAAACAAGTGTGATCAGCCTTCATCATCATACTTTCTTGCCTCGCTCAAATAAGAATATAACCATTTTGTATTTGTCCATTTCACAAATTTTTCAGAACATCCAGAAAAAAAAAGTAATGTAAAATCAATTTATGTAGTGCCAACCTTCTCAAATTTACAATTTCAAAATACAAATTAATCTACTACAGGTCTAGTATCTCCTGTATATTAAAAAATCACCAAAGGTACGAATTTTGATCGTTCCCACCCCCGCACTCACAATTTTACCGCATTTCTGGAAGAGATTGCAAGGCCTACAACAGCATATTTATGTGATAAATGCTCCTTTTACACAGAAAAGTACCTGAAATCTCTACATTTTCAGCCCTAAATCTACTAATCTGTGGATTTACTGCGACTTGTTGCCTCGTCATATTTTTTGAATCAACGACAACTTCTACAGTGTTCCTAGGGTGTCCGAGGTCAAGTTTAGACCAAGGGTTATACAGACGCCCCAGCCAAAATATGTAACAGGGTTGCACACCGTCTAATTAAACTGCCTATACTATGTACAAACGCACCGTCATGAAACTCTCATTTCTCACTAACCGTGCGACTGGTACCTTAAATGTCCTTTGGTTCTCAAGAAGTCTAGGTATTGACAGTCTCCAAGCATTGAATTGCAAGGTGTGACCCAGCTCCCTTGAGATATCGGCACACAATGACAGCACGGCCCGAAAATGCATAAATTGCATAGAATCACAGGCCATTTTCCCCTGTATAGAGAGATAAGTACTCAGTCCTCAAAAATTTAAATAAAGAATCAACACTTCAGATTTACACATGCACCTTTTAAAAAGTAAACCCTAGAAAGTCACCTCTAGATCAAAATTACGCATTTGGCAAATCCGAAGTCCTTTTTTTGAATCAACTTAGAGATGTGGCCCACTGTCACTAATTTTAACAATGTTCGGGCATCGGGTTGGGGGGTAATTAGAGGTGTGAAATCAATAAGCATTTGGATAGCACCACTTTCATTATTCAACTAGATGTACCTAATCTTCATTTACTTTGGTTTTGATCATAAAGTTGGTCCGATAAATGTTACGATTGTAAATTAGGTAGTTTAAATGACAATGCACTAGAGATAATTTGATGTTGTGTTCTTAACCAGTGCAAATCCACAGGTACCATATCAATACATGTTCACCGGTGATAGCATCAAGACGGAAGCGGAGAGGGTGATCAAAACTTGCGCCCTCATTGGCAAGTGCGTCTAACGATTCATAGCCAAGGGAGCTGAAATGACCGCTGCTACAATAACTGCTGGCCTCACATTGTATCTGAGAAGGGCAATGAAATACTTTAAACAAAGTTTGGGACAAATTGTGTGTGGTGAAATGGGGAGGCCCAAAAATATTTTGGTAGTAATGTACTGATTCAATTTTCCCACATATGGAGGCTACTGACTGGTTTTGGGCTGTTTCTTCTGAGAATCTAGAAGGGCTTTAGAGCTTCCATCAAACTTTGAGGGTGATTGAAGTTTAAATTGTGGGCAAGAACAGGTTCTAAATTGAAAGGTGCAGTCTCTGGAACCGAACTAAGCATCTGTGGAACTAAAATTGGCCTAAAAATGAGGGTCCAATTGGTAGCACAATACCCCATGCCCACTCTTGGGTGGACTTCTCATTTTTGAGGAAAGAAAAATTTGGATGCCTCAATTTACTCTTTGCATAATATATGAAGTTACCATTAATCCACTCTACCACCAAATAACAGACTTAACCGATTACTCAATGAACTGCTAACATGGCATGGCATGGTGATAGAACATGATGAAATCATGTGCTGTATACTTTTTAGCTACATTATGAATATTAATAAGCTCATTTGCATATTAAAAAAAATCCATTTTAAAGACTAAACTGATTAGTCAATGAACTTCTAACATGGCATGGTGATAGAACATGATGAGGTCATGTGCTGTATATTTTGTTGAACAGGTCATGAATATTAATGAGCTCATTGTATATTTTGGAAAAAAGCATTAATCCACTCTACAGACTAAACAGATTACTCAAAGAACTTCTAACATGACACGGTGATAGAAAATGATGAGATCATGTGCTGTATACTTTTTGGACAGGTTGTGAATATTAATGTACTCATTTGCATATTTTGAAGAAAAAGATTAATCTACTCCACAGACTAAACCGATCAATCAACTTCTAACATGGCACCATGATAGAAAATGAGGAGGTAATGTACTGTATATTGGACAGGTTATGCACCTTCAAAAATGCCCCGGCCCCTGGGTACCCGGGGATGACCGGGACTTGCACGCGAGGTGTGTTTTTGAAATGTTAAACTCCCTGGCCATGTCCCGGCCCAGTGGGGCAACAATTTTATGTCAAACCCCGGCCAAGTCCCGACCCCTGCTAGCTGGGCAAAATGCGTCAAACCCGATTGTGAGATTCATTTCCGGGTTTATAGAGGTCAGCTTTTCGGAAGAGGGGTACACAAATGCCGTTTATACATTTTTGTAGAAACTTGCACTTCCGTTTGTCCCGACCCAAAATCCAGGCTTTTTTTGACATGCGTAATTCTTGTTGGGTATGTTTCAGAACTTGAGATCCGAATTTGTTTCTATTTTTGAAAATGATGGGCCATGTCTAAGGATTTCTCAAAAGACTAATAGTCACAAGAATTGAATCAAATTGCCAATATTTTGCAGTTCTTGGTTTCTTGTGAAGTGTTCTGTGACTAAAAGTATATATTTGTCTCGGTATGTTTATATGCTTACTGCCATTAAAGGTGCAACAAGAGATTAAATATATCATGTGTTATGTAAATATTTGAAAGCCCTGATTTTTGCACTAATGTAAATTTTCCATCAAAATATTCCCATCTGAAAGGATTAAGCTGAGAAATATTTCTTTGGTACCAAATTGTGACATTTTTTATTTCCTATTGGAGCAAATAATAAATTCAGCCTATGTATTATATTGAAATATTAGGAAATCAAAATCAGCTTTAGCTTTCACGGTTTAGACATTTATGTAGCCAAGTACAAGGTTATTATTGTATGTCTAATCTGTATGAAATCACTGCATAGGAGAGAAAATATGGATGCTTTGAAATCTCTCATTGCACCTTTAAAATTGGAACACTGATAATAATTGTTTCATCATGTGGAGCAGACCTGTCTGAAATTTATGAATTTGGAAAAAGGTATATTTGATTCCAATAGATTATAAGAATTTCAATCAATGGTAAGCACAATACCACATTACCAGCTATTTCCGTTTTCTGAAAAGAACAAATTTTGAACGCTCAGTTGCAAGCATGTGAATGCATTTAAGTGGTTTTTTTTTTCATTTTTTTGAGTGGGGGTTACATTTTAAAAATAATAAACCAATACTGAAACAATTGAAATTGGAACCGATTTGTGATTTTAAAAGTTATTAAATCTTTAATGACTTTTACCATGGGAAATAGAGAAATTAGTGACAAAAGTGAGAATCTAAGCTGGCCTCTGTGTGCCATCTGACCCTGGTCTTTAATTCAATATATTTTTGTCACAAAATGTTTATAAACTTAATTTACAACAATGTTAAGAACTATTTTGATATTTATATGGAAGTACAAAAGATTGGTAAGAAAATTTATCTTTCATTGCAAGATTGAAGGTTTGGAGTAATGAACCAGAAACTGATATGATGAAAGTCTCATGTTCTGCTAGGAAGTCATACAGTATTTTATAGTCCCAAACATCATGAAAAATGACTACTGACTACTTAAGGTAAATGACTACATAAGGTATTGCCTTTTTTTTCAAAAGTTAAGGGTGGGATTTTACTCCAGTTCAGAATTGTATTCAGCTTAGTAAGGTACACATACATATGCTTACCGATATCATATTTTCTGAGAGTGCATTGCAGCAATTTGTAAAGAAACTGTTTATTTGAAAAGATGTATTTACTTCAGCTTCATGTTAAAGCCACAATCAGTCATTTTTTTCCAAATTCAGAATGCCATTTTGTCTCTAAATTGCTAGTGTTAGGTCACATCAACACCTTATATTACTGTTCTTTGTGAAATACAGACACTTAAGCATTTTGAAGCGGTCTTGAAGATGTCGTTTACAACTGTTTCTAGACCGAAAAAAAAGTTGGATCATCATTTCTTCACAAATACGACATGTTACGCCTAGCCACTTACAGGGGTCTTTATTGCAACAATTTCCAATATAACAATACAAAAAAAACTTTGGTGAAAAATAGGGGGCACGATTTGTTTACATTTTTAAGAAATCACTGATAGTGGCTTTAAAGGTGCTTGTTCCGATTTATGTCTATCGTGTTCTCTACTTGATATGGGAGCCTGATACTTGCATATCCTGACCACCAATTAACATTGGAAACAAACTTGTGGTTTTGATGCAATCATGCACAGTGCAACGCCCTATTCACTACTGTGCTTATATTGATGGTTAACCATTAAAATGGCAGTTTTTTGTCAGTATTTTGGGAAAGAAATGGATTTGGAAGCTGAAATTTCAGGAGGACATTGAGAAAAATACAGCCTGGGTGGGTCCCAAAGACGATCGGAACAAGCACCTTTAAATTTGAAATATAAGTTAAACACCACCCAAAATACACTTTTTGTTCAAAATTTCTCTAAATTTTGGATCGTTTTATCCAAAAAATTCATGGGGGTGCGCCCCCCACACCCACATATGGGCCTTCACCATGATCCACTGTCTAATGAATAAAACTATTTCAGAGTGTTTTTATTATAAAATCGTTAAGGGCACTGATTTGAGTTTAATCATTCAGTGAGGGCTAATATATATAAAAGCTTACAGCCATGCAAAAATATAAATTTTGAAAAATCTTGAAAGGGCACTATTTTTCAAATGTGCCAGTGTCTCTTTTGTGAATTAGGAAAAGAGGTAACATTGATTTCAAATAATGTTTTTATTGTATATAACACAGACAGTAGCAAATTCACCAAATACATTTGAGGCAAAAGAGCAAGAATAACATGCACCTGAAAAGAGGCACCAGAAACAGCTCATGATTTTGTTATGATATAATTTCAGTGATTACTGATTATCATTGAGTGATTATTTAAAGGTGCGTGTTCTGATCGTCTTTGGGACCCCCCTGATTTACCTGGAAGTAATATTGATTTTGATATCAGATGAAAGGCCGTATTTTTTCTCATTGTCATCCTGAAATTTGAGCCCTCAAATCCATTTCATTCCCAAGATATAAACAAAAACCGCCGTTTTAGTGGTTAACCATCAATATTAGCACAGTATTGAATAGGGCTTTGCAACATGCATTATTGCGTCTACCATCAAAACCGCAAGTTTGTTTCCCACGGTACTTGATGGGGTGTATGTGCAAGTGCCAGGCTCTCATATCAAGTAGAGAACACAATACACATAAATCAGAACAAGCACCGTTTGACCAAATGTCCTATAGATGAATATCTAACATTTCAATTCATCCTTTAAAGCAATAACAGCACATTTTTTTAAGAGAGCCCCCCCTCAATTTTCTGGATATTTTGAGATTTTTGCATAGTTGCATTGGTAATTGACTAGTAAACAATACCTGTGAATGGTAGAGCTCAAAACTCGCTATATGTCACAAAAGAAGGAAATTTGTAATTAGAATAATTAATATCGGAGATCTCCAATAATAATTCAATGGCTGCTGGAAACGTCCTTCCAATATGAAATAGCCGGGAAATCACGCCATGTACGTGTGTACGCTGATCCATTATTTCTTCCGTTGGTTCAGGCAAGTCAAGCTAGAGATCATTTTCATGAGATGACACTATTTCATCATGGACGGTCATAAAATTATCGTTTCCAGCTCCAGCCATTATAGTAGATTCATCGAAAACCGATCTTTTATGCTGGGATGGGCGGGGGTGATCGGACAAAATGATGAAGTACCATTATCTCTCGTTTATTAAAGTCGATAGCTGCTCTGTGACAGTAAGTTTATTTGTATACATCTACACATATGTTCACATCAATGTGACCATGTTCTTGTATCACACAGCAGCTATTTAATTGTTCTTATTTCCGCGAGTTATCATGGTTATTGAGATAATCGGATACAGACAAGTATCGTGGTATTAGTCCATTGATAGCATGCTAAATAACCGCCCGTGATTTCGGCAATGTGAATTGAAACGTAAAGAGAAATTAATCTCCTTTCCTTGTTTTGTGTGAGCTCCATAGACTTACTAAGCTCCATTCATTTCCGTTTCGACTGAGAACCTCCTGTCTTGACCAGTGGAACGATCTGGTCACGTGTTTGGAAGATCGCTTTTGGATGAATCTACTATAAATTACAATCAGGGATCCTGATTCTAATTACAAAATCGCTTCGTTTATGACTACTACACATTTTTTAGAATTACTACTCGCAGGCATATAGTTTACTAGACAATTATCAACACACCTGTGCAAAAATCTCAAATTTTGAAAATTGGTGGCACTCTTCAAAAAATGTGCTGTTATTGTTTTAACTGTTCCATTTGCAGGGAGAGCCTCAAACTGTCATTGAAATAAATAAGGGGTATATTATATAACACATAAAAGATATTCCTGTCATTGTATTGGTGGATAGTACATCACATAGCATAAAATATTTCTGTTTCTCCACTATTTCATGGCAGGGGATATATTGCCATATGACGACATCACGACAGGGCAGTAGTAACTTTCTGAAGAGGTGTCTGAGATTGAAAATATTTTTGTTACCTGATTTCAAAATATTTTCTTTATGTTTTACCCATGCAATCAAAGTTGATAACATCACCAATTTGTGCAGTACATGTCATACCTTTATATTTTAAAATCCTGACAATGAGAAAAATATGGTCTTTCATCTGATATCAAAATTGGTACTACTGGGTAAATCAGGGGAGTCCCAAAGGCGATCGGAATAAGCAGCTTTAAAAAAGGATAGTAAATAGGACCAGGTGAAGGCCTTTTAACAATGTGTTGTTTAGCCTTTTGATCTTTTTAATTGTATAATGGGCCTGTGGCAAGGGATTGCTTTGTTCAGACAACTTAAGATCAATATCTAGACCTAGTTTTCTATAGTTGACACAACCAGTTGAAAGTAATATTTGAACATTGTCTCAACTATAGAGAAATTATTTAAGGTCAATGTCTAGACCTAGTTTTCTATAGTTGACACAACCAGTTGAAAGTAATATTTGAACATTGTCTCAACAATAGAGAAATTATTTAAGGTCAATGTCAAGACCTAGTTTTTATAGTGCAGACAAATTTTCACATCAGTATTACTGTATAAGTGGAAATTTTTATTTTCGCGAATTTCATGAGTGAACATAAAAATGTGAAAATAAAAACTCGCAAAAATAACTTTTTGCACCATTTGTATTGCATTGATGTCGATACCGTGAAATTAAATTCTCGTGCATTTGGCAAAACTGTTAAAAAAATCGCGAAAATATCTGTACGCGGAAATTTCCACCTATTGCAGCCAAACTTGATCAGAAGAACCACTGGCCCTAAGGTTCATATGACAATTATGGATTAAAAAGATCAAAATTTAGAGAATTTTATCAGGAAAACAACCACCATTTGAAGGTGTGGCGTGAGTTGTGGGGTGGGGGGGGGGTTGTGGTCGCACCCCCTCCCCAAATTCCACAAAAGGGGAAATGGGAAAGAGGTCACTTTTTGCTGAAATTTTGATTAAAAAGTCCACTTTTTTTAGTGATGAGAAGTTCAAAATGTCCATAAAAGGATGGGTTTAGGGGGATTAGGTTCACTTTTACCAAAAAGGTCCACTTTACTGAAAAAGGTCAACTTTTTTGAAGTCCCGCACCCCAAAAACAAATACTGCGTACGGCTCTGTCTGTGTCACAGACTGCGAAAGATATTATCTAACTTGATACTGCGTGAGAGACTAACATTATCAGTCTGCCATAGAGAATGTGTGTAAATGAAACTAAATCTCAAATATCTCGGGGAAAACACACACACTGGAGTTGATTCGCTCAGCATCCGTCTTGTTTGACCGGTCTGTAACCTTTGTGGCTTTAACAGGGGCGGCGCCAGGAACCAGCTTAAAATCATAGGAGGGGCGAAACATTACACGATTACCTCATATATGTAAAAAAACCTAATCTTTACACAATTTATTGCTTAAACCCCCCGTGTTTTTCATGAATTTTGAAACTCTTGGGAGGCTGCTGCCCCCCTTGCCACCCCCTGGTACCGCCCCTGGGCTTTAATATCAATGAGTATAAGAGTCTGTGACATTCATGTAAGAGATGCATTTTCTTCATTAAGTTATGGCAAACACAAATAATTAGCCTAAAAATTACTGGATGTCTTTAGCCTCTTATTAAGACTCCTGTATGTTTTGTGGCATGATATTTTGTATGTAAAATATATCTGTATTCTTCCAGTCCTAGACTATCATTTGAGAACAAATTGACTGAATTTCATATTTTGTTGAAAATGTGCCGGTGTCACTATAGTTACCCCCAGAATACCATGCTGTACTACCATCATGGTATTTTGTGGTATATGGGGTTCCATTTGCACACTTCCCATATGTTGGCATAAAACCATCAGACTCCACACAACGAAATAGGTCTGGTGGTATTTCACCCTCTGGCCAAAAGTGTTCAGAAAAAAAGGTATGAAAGAGGCCACAATCTCGGCCAAAAGTGTTGAAACACTTTTATTGACCTTACTTCAAAATGACCCCCTCTCCACCCTGGACAATGTTGATTCCTGAAATTTCTTCTTGTCACCCTACAAGATCCAACATTGTTTGGTGGGGATAGGGAGGGGTGCATGGATAGAGAATGCTCCAAGCCTCCCAACCCAAGTTGACATGATTTCCTATATATCTCTTTAAGAGAAATACGGCAAATAATCGGGGCAAAAAGAGCAGTCATGTTCCAACACATTTTGACCGAGATTGCAGTTCTAAGTTAGAAATTATTTTAAAGAATAAAGATACAATTCAGCATGATATTAAGATAAAAAGACTGAGTCTTTGTACTGAGTAGTTACAGTACTAACTTTACCCCCACCCCATAGGAATATTTCAACTAGAAGTCATAGTTTGAGGGATCAAAACTCCCTGTTTTCTTCACACTTCAGTAGCTCAAAAATCTGACTGAATGGGATGCAAAAGTTCAGCTGTCCAAGGTCATGCATAATTTAATCGACTGAGTTGCTTCGATAATGAGAAATTTATGTTTTAATTAGGGCCATTTTGTACTAAAACCAATTTATTTGGTTGGCGTGCAACCTCAGTGACCATGAAATTCCCGTGGTATTTGGTGGTCTGGCAGTCCAATGTCTGTATTTTGTGGTATTTAGGGTTTCTTATGAAAGTACAGGTGGAGTGTTGGGGTTAAACACTCCTGACCTTAAAATGCCTTTGTTGCTTTCAAATCAAAGATATGTATATCACCTATCATAATAAACAATATTTCATCATAATTTTGCAAGTAGAGTCTAATTTGATAACGACATCGTATTCAGACCAGTAGTGGCCTTAAAAAGTATACATTTTGAAATTAAATGTGCCATTTGTATTCTGACCATTGCAATCTGCACACTGGATAAAAATTGTTAAGAAAGAAAGTAATTCTGTTTTACCTCTTGTCACAAGAGTGTGCCACACATACAAAGCACACTGGGACTGCAGCGGTAGTGTTCCTTGCAGTTTCACCAGCTCTATTGTATATTGATTCTCGGCATAAAAGATAGGTCCAATTTTTGTGTCGTTTGCAATTCTTGCAGGTGGCACATAGGGATTACTCTGGTTGTAGGTCTGTATGTGTGTGTGTGTATGTGTGTCTGTGGTCAAAATGTTAACCCTTAATATATTGCATGCCGTAAGAGTTCAGTATATGGCAAGCCAAATGCACAATAAGTCTATAAACACATCACCGATAAACAGTGTTTATCAGTCAAAACATTGTTTTTCGCGAAATTAACAATATTTATCCCTGTTCCTATTCTTTACACATAAAAACCCTGAATTTTATTAGGCGATAAAGACTGTTTATCACTGATAAACATTGGTTATCTCTCGAAAAACACAGTTTTTCGATAAACTATGTTTTTGGTGATAAACATTGTTTTTTGGGGAAAAAAATGTTTTTTACTCGAAAAACATTGTTTATCGAGTGACAAAGAAACAATATTTTCGATAAATACTGTTTATCAAGTGATTTACATAGTTTATCGCAAAAAACAATGTTTTTCTAAAAACGCAGGTTATCAAGCGAAAAACAATGTTTATTGAAAAACACTTTATCAAGCAAAAACATTGTTTATCGAAAAACACTGTTTATCGATGATAAACATTGTTTATCGGGAGAAAAACACCATTTAGTGAAAAACATTGTTTATCGAAAAACACTGTTTATCAAGCGAAAAACACTGTTTATCAAGCGAAAAACATTATTTATCCAAAAACACTGTTTATCAAGTGAAAAATGTTTATCGAAAAACAATGTTTTTTGACTGAAAAACAGATTTTGATAAAGTCCTTTATCGGGAAAAACCTTGTTTTTTTGTAATATTTTTAATGTTTTGTTGTTTTTTAATAATACAAATTTTATCGATAAACAATGTTTTTGGTAGAAAAAAACTATGTGTATCAACTCGCTAAACAATGTTTATCAACTCGAAAATAAACAATGTTTTTTCAAATGAAAAAACACTGTTTATCGATAACCAGTGGGTTTATCGATTGTACACAAGTTTTATCAGACCAACGTATTTTCTCTTGATAAACATTGTTTTTCGACTGATAATCAATTTTATCATCTTATTGTCCATTTTGGCTTGCCATATGAAAGCAGCTTTACATTGCACGGGGGGGGTGGTCACCTCGCTCGTTTGGGCATTGGTGGATTTCCCAACGGTAATTAGGGGAACTGCTACGTGCAATTCCTATGGCAGCCTCGGTCCTAGGACATTAAAAATCATCTTTTAAGACTTTTCTTTAAAGAATTAAAAAAAGAAAAAACCTAAAAAATTAAATAAAGAAAAATTATTGACTTCAAATCCATCAGGGGTAGTGGATAACCCCACTGCAAAATAGCGTATTTATCCCAATAACGGTCTTTTTATATTAAATATTCCGTGACCATGCCCCCTAGTCTTAGTCAAGTCCCTGTGTTACCGTTCGATATGCGTAATAGCGCCTCCTAAGTTAAGTCTTTGAAACGGACTGGCACCCGGAAGTTGATGCCATTTTTGAATTTTTTGCCTTGTTGCTGTTAGTGTTGCCATGTCCTAACCCCCCTGACCTTGCAAAGTCCATGTATTGGTACATGTACATGATGTGAATTTGCTTGTGTTTCCTGTGGGGTCTGTTGCAGGTTGTGTGTATGGTATTGGTTTACTTGTGTGTGTGAGTGTGTCGTGTTTTGATGTGGGTGGGTGTGTTGTGCGGGCACCATGTGCTCATTAAGTGAACAGAGCGTGGGTGTAAGCATACGAGTGGGTGTTGTGAGAGTTGTAGATAACCTACACATCTATGCTGTCTTTTATACATAGTTTTAAGTTTTGTATTTGTTTTTATTCTTTTAAATGTACATGTATTGTAAATGTTTGTGCAGGGCCTCCTTGGAGATCAGTACTAGACACTGAGAGTTACCCTGGGTAAAGCAGATTAAATAAAAAATAATCAATCTCCGTACGGGCTACAATGATTAACTTGGTTGAAAGAAGAGGGCGGGTGGGTGACTGTTGTGAACCTCATTTGACTTGGTTCCTCAGTGACAATTGGCCGGTCCAAAATGTTAACCCTTATATATTGCATGCCGTGTGAGTTCTGTAAGTCTACGATGATGCAACTTGGTGAAAGGAGGGGTGGGGTGGGTGACATGCTGGTGGACCTCATGTGACCTTCGTGACCTCAATGTGCCTTTGGTCCCATCAGCAAACCAATGACTGCAGACGACACTTCGCGGTAGGGACCGCGATGTATTTTTTCGTCTCCCTATATTAGAGTAGTTATATTGAATTTGTACTATCTTTTTAAATCTTTAGCTAAAAAATGCTTTTCCAATCCACATTTTTTTATTCTCTTGAATTCCTGTATATACGCATTCAATAAAAGTAAGTTTTCGCGTGGGTTTAATTTTTCCGCGAATTGTCCGCATGAAAGAAAATCGGAATTAAAATCACCGCGAAATTTAAATTTAAATGTTTTAAACCTGATTTAGATTCGTAGATGTCCGCGAAAATACAAACTCGCGAAATGTGGTCAACAGACAATCGTGAAAATAACTGTATGCACGAAAATATTGGCGTATACAGTATTGCTGCTTATCCTCCTTTGAAATCATAATTAAAATTATTGATACAGCGCAGATGAAACTAAAAAACCCACAGGCAGCGAATTTTGGGCTAATTCCATTATACCCCTCATATCTATTTCATGGTGTCTTTTTCCAGACATAACAGAAAAAGTACCTGGTTTTACCATAGATTGCCAGGGTATCGATGTAATATATGTCAAATTTTGTGAACAAGCTGCCGCAGATGGAATCTTCATCAACTGTTTTCCCTCCATAAAACCCCGGGCCAAGACCCCTTATCGTTTCCTGGAGATATTTGAGATTTTCATTTCATTTGCATACATTCGCTCTGACAGACTGATAATGTTAATCTCTATCTCTCGCGCACATATCTTATTTATATAATATCTTTCCAGCTCTGTGACACAGACTACAACACATCTTTCCAGACCCGCGTAGTTACCGACTAATGTGGCAATTCGTCATGTAATAAAAAAGTTCTTAAGGTCAATAGGCTGTTGCCATTTGTCAGAAATTACCATTAAACATACTGTTATGCAAAGTCTTTGATTAGTGGCTCTTCAGAACTGAGTTATCCTATTATACTGACAGCACACATATCTATCAGATGGCAGCTATTGCCTTCGACCACATATAAACTTTACACAATAAACTAGGGTTGAAAGGGTTAAATAGACTGGCCTGACTGAGTTTGGAATTGCTAAAAAAGTTAAAGCCATACAGTGATTTATTCAAATGATTAAATACCATAAAGTTGCAGGAATAGCTGAAAGTGAAGGATAAGTAGTTACCTTTCATAATTACTTCTCCAACCGAAAATTTACAGCAAAGAAGAAATGCATGTTCAAAGATACAAATCTTCATTCTATACCTGTTTGAGTAAATGTCCGTATGGACACTATGACTAATGTCCGATTTTGTCCTTATTAGTTGCTTCTGGTCCTATCATTTACAGGGTTTGGTAGGATACTTAACTTGTTACAGACAATCATGCACATTTTCTGAGGAGGGCTCACTCAATTTTTTCAAACAATCATGTGTTTTTGCAATACTAGCTTGTCCTTATACTATCACTGTGTGAAATAAATATAACAATTTATTCGAAGTCCTATGTTTTCAAAAATCACAAGTTTGTTATAAAATTCCGGTTTCCCAATTTTTTTTAATACACTTATCCTATGACACGCCTATACATGTGCATAAGTGTTAACTGCATGAAAACGAAAATCTGATTCATCTCTAATTTCAAAATTAAGCTTTTAGGTGACTATCTTTAGTCTAGATGACTTTTTAATTTACTACACACACAAAAAATCAAAATCGCTCAAAAAAAAAAAAAAAAATCATTTGTTTTGGTTAGTCTGTCATGATTTTCTGTCCCATCTCACACCATTTACGCCCCATAGCATCTGTACTGCTGGGACACAGTGCCGCCGATTCCGTATCGCATCGATATTGGCCCAGGCTATTCTTAGACTTGCGCTACGTCATGGGACTCCCATCATCCACGCTGTGTTTAAAGAATGAAAAAACGCTTTCGCGGTACATTGGATATCGCGAAAGTCGACGAATCAGGTGGTCGATCTGATGTTAGAACGGGTTCCTCACAAAAAGACCCCTTAGCCCACAGTTTTTTTGTGGTGCCTGGCGTGTTGGCATGACTTGACAGCACAATCGGAAATTGAGCCAGCGGATAAGGTAAGAAAAATGCTTATGTATCGTATTTTTACGTTTTTTTTGTCTTTTTGTGTCGTATGCAAGAATTGCAGAAGGCACATGGGATTACTCAGTCGTATGTCTGTGTGTGTTCGTGTGTGTGTTGTTGTCAGTGGTCAAAATGTTACCCTTAATAATTGCATGCCGTATGAGTTCCGTAAGGGCTACGATGATGTAACTGGTGGAAAGGAGGGGGCGGGTTGGGGTGACATGTTGGTGACCTCATGTGACCTTGGTGTACCTCACGTGACCTTTGGCAGGTCAAAATGTTAGCCCTTCCCGCAAGGCTTGTGTGCACTTATCTGGAATTTCCGTAAGGGTATAATGATGTAACTTGGTGGAAGAAGCGGGTTCAGAGTTCTCAACCTGATTAGATGTTGGGCATATTTCGGGCAAAATAGTATGCAAATGAAGCTAATTAATATGCAAAATCAGCGTCAATCGCTATATTTTTGAAACTGTACATGGGATATTTCCCAAATTCCTTCACTTCCGAAAACCCATTATGGGGGGGGGGGTTGCCATCTGTCTTTGCCATTTGAAAGTTCCTGATACATGCGGCTAGGTATGCAAATGATCTAATTAAATATGCATAATTGCTGTATTGCTAAACGGTGTGTGAGTGCGACAGGGAGGGGGTGGGGTGTGTTCATGGAGGAGGCCAGGGTGTGGTCCATGGAGGGGCAGGTGGGGTGTGGTGGGAAGGTAGGT
The DNA here is from genome assembly GCA_023653785.1 of Ophioderma brevispina. Classification (NCBI taxonomy): domain Eukaryota; kingdom Metazoa; phylum Echinodermata; class Ophiuroidea; order Amphilepidida; family Ophiodermatidae; genus Ophioderma; species Ophioderma brevispina. Next base: position 26,251 of record JAMKCH010048603.1, read on the forward strand.
GACCTCATGGTGACCTTGTTGACCTCAATGTGACCCGTGTGACCTTGGTGACCCGTGTGACCTTTGTGACCCACCATGTGACCTTGACCCCATGTGACTTTAATGACCCCATGTGACCTTTGTGACCCCCGTGACCTCGGTGACATCGGTTACCCCATTGACCTCGGTGACCCCTTTGCTGACAGATCAAATGTGAACCATTAGCGACCGCATGTGACCATTTTGGACCCCCATGTCACCCTTTGTGACCAGTCCCCTTGGTGACTCATGTCCCCTCCCCATCACACCGCGATGGCATACGACACTAGCGGTCCAATGACCGCGACGTATTTTTTCAAAATAAACCTCTATATAACTATCCCCTACTATAACACTTTTAGGAATATTTTTGTGCGTACATCGTTACGATAGGCCAAGTATACAGTTAAAAAAAAGTAAGTCCCCCCCCTGACAAATGCATTTTTTCTAGCAAGTTAGGCTCCTTACTTAACAAAAGCGAACTGTACCGGAAATTTACGATTGTAATGGGCAAAAAGTTTCCACAGCAATTGACCTTTTCCCTGAACGACTCATTTTTATATTGATGACAAATAAAACCTGACACTTTTTGCAAAGGGCTTTAACAGTCGAGAAATCAGTTTTTACAGATTTTTTTTAAAGATCTTTTTCCCATTACTGAACATCCGAATTCCCACAACTTTGGTAGCCACATTAAAGCATAGAGTTTCTTCTTTCCATTTTGTATCAAATTAAGTACCAACATTCTCATTATGACTCACTATGACGTCATAAGATGAGGCATTTACAAATACTGTCTATAGGGTGGAAAATTGATATTTCTCAATAGTTCCGACGCAAAAAAGTAGCACTAAACTCTCTGAGTATAAACTAGTCATATCCCATAAAGAGAGCAAAACGTGTGGAATCGATAATTCAACCTTTTTTGGTGAAAAAACACATTCTCCCCATTCTACACTTGTGTACTATGGAAATTGACAGTTGGCTGACCTGTGAACTTATACGTCAGCCGATCTGTAATTCTAGGCATGTTGTACTCGTTTTGGTAGCCAATAGAAAGGGATGTCCATAGCTATCCATTGGCACCAATCAAGTGTCTGTGGTATTCCTGTGTTGTACTAGGCATGTTGTACTTCTCCGTCCGGGATTTTCTCGATTGTTAAATCCTATGCAGAAAGTGTCATTTTTAATTCGTCATCAATTTAATAAATGACGTCTTTCAGGATGAAGATTAACTATTGTGTGATTTCTTTTCGCACATTACAGTGTAACATTGCAGTGAACATTTACACATTTTGTAACATGTTAAGGAGCCTAACTTTTCCATACAAGTGACCTTTGTCGGGGGGGGGGGCTTATTTATTATTTTGAACTGATTTTGCGTATCTCCAGTGTACGCAATGTACAGAACATCCGAATCAACGCGAGATCTGACACTGTGACCAGTGTCAGATAGCGTTGCTTCGGATTTTAACATTTTTTTTATTGATATTTATTTTTTATTAATTTTTTTTATTTATTTTTTTTATTTCTTTTATATTTATTTTTTTATTATAAAGAATCTATTTTTGTTTTTCTTCTTTCTTTTTCAGTTTTTTATTTTTTTTAAATTTTGTTCTTATTCGTTATTAACACACACTCATTATCGATTTTGCCAAAGGGTCCCTAAAAAGACGGTTTATGTTGATCCTGAGAAGAACCGTTGATGTACAGCTGTCCAGCCACAAATTCCGAAGAATTGCAAAGACTCACAAGAACGGCTATATAAAATTCTAAGTCCAAAAGAGAAAAAAAAACGATAAGAGGGTATCTTTGTACACAATACGAAGGAGAATTACAAAATCAAATCGTTAAACAGTTTGAGACACGATGCAATTTTGTTGGGGTAATTATTTTGTGTTATACCTGAGGGATCCCTATCATATAAGGGCACATCCTAACAGCTTCGCAAGGTTTAATTGCCCTCACGTGTACCACCCATGACCATAATTATTTTTTTTATACCGGGTGATCCCCTACTCCCCTCTGTAGGAGCACAAGCACTCAGATCACTGGATGAGTTGAGTTTGGGTTAGACGTTTCATATAGAAGTCCCATGAAAGACCCAACCTCAAAAAGGTTAGACTTTAAGTACCTCGGGTCCTTGGTTAGACCTCAGTACCTCGTGTCTATGTTGGACAGCAAAAAGACTCAGAAGTTAAAGACCCGTGGCCTTATCTCTAATGTATCGTCCCCATACTCCAGATTTTACCGGAAGTGGGTCAACATTTTGGTATTTGAAGGAAAGCTACTATTTTCTCATGTACACTGTGAATCATATACCTACATGGGATAAAGAGATAAAGATGCTTGCATAAGGACCATGGTTACGCCGGCCCCCATGGGTACGCTATCGGGGAAGTAAACTGATTTATGCGCCAGTTATAGGTCTAATTATCCCTTTACATACTCTGGGGATGTCAAGAGCAAAAGTTGCACCTATGATTGAAAAAAAATAAAATTCATCACAAATTTCGTTTCCTAAATATCAGTGACCAGTTAGATATAGCCCTGGAGCTAGCACACATTTGTAACACATATCAAGTACAAAAGGTTTGAGTGTTAAACTATGTTGATAGACTGACAGAAACCCCTGAAACCCCGGTGATTCTTAAGTGCCGCAAGTGGTGCAGTAAGGGAGGGGGCAAAACAAGTTGGTACAGGGGGTCAAATTGTAACTGATCCAATCATGTGAAGCACACCATGTTATGTGTTAACCATAAGGATCGAAAAGGTATAGTTGGTAATAACTACAGCCTAAAGGTTTTGAGTTATAGGCTAACAGCAAAAATCAATAATAAGGGTCAATTTCAGTTGGACAGGGGTCAAATTTAAAGTTGACTCGATTTGGTAAAAAATGGGCAAATTATTGGTGGAGTTCATAGGGATTAAAATAAGGAATAGTTGGGACTGTCTTAAATGCTTAGTTTCGACTGTAGCGGGGCACAGAAGGTCAAGTCCATTGCATTTCAATGGGTCTGATCTTGTTACCCCCCCTACTTTTTAAGCAAGCTTTGGACACTCAAAGAATAACCAGTCCTTAATTTTATTCTATTGAGTCTCACAATAATTGCACAATTTTTTATACAATGGAGCAATTTTTTTAAAATTTGACCCCTGTAAACTGAAATGACCTTTTTCTTGATTTTTGATGTTTTAGCCTATAACTCTGAAACTTAGGTGACATATTACAAAACTATACCTTTTCTGAATCCTTTGGTTAGACACATACCCTGGGTGCTTTTAACCTATTTGGATCAATTACAAATTTGACCCCTGTAAAAAACTTTGTTTTGGCCCCCTCTCCTTAAGGCACCAATTGCGGCACTTAAGAATAACGTGTTCAGGGGTTTTCTGTCAGTATGCAACAATTGAAATCACTCAAACCTTTTGTACTTGAGATGTGTTACAATGTGTGCTAGCTCCTGGGTTAATATACATCAGCAGCATTGACTCGAGCAATAATAGCACTGTTGATATCCCAGTAAAATTCCGCATGGTACCAAGGATACAGCCTACAAATTACTTACTTCCAACGGCATGGGTAATAACACTGGCTCTGTACTTCCATCAGGTAAAAAGGATTCCAGGTGCTCATCACCAGATTAAGATTGAGCTATTTTTTTTTTTCATGACGCCAAGCCACGATACTCGTCCTCTTCACTAATAAATAAATCTTAGGCTTCTACTGTGGCGTTCATTACGTTGCCCATATATTTCATCAGTTTTTTCCGAAAAGGAAACAAAAGATGAACAAAAAATCATGAACGAAAGTGTTGTTTGGTGCATACTGTGACCTAACATCTTTGTGCAGAAACAACTTAACTTACAGCAACTTGCCGCAAAACTCCATTTCTTTTCATTTAATGTGTTGTTAGCATAGGTCGCCAGACCCCCGTTTTTGTATTTTTCTAAATAGCTGGTGGTAAATCGAATAGAAATGAGGTCCCGCAATAAGTTACGGATCTTGATTCTGCACAAAAATGTTAGGTCACAGCTTACCAAGCAACATATCCACCGTGAGTTTTGTTCACATTAGTTTCTTTTTTCAATAAATGATGAAATATACAGTCAAAATTATTGAACTCACAGTAGAACCTCAAAGTTTATTTTTATCGCGAACGAGGCCAGCTCAATCCAAACTGGGTAGACGTTTCATATAGAAGTCCCAAGTATATAAAAGAGTTGCCATTGATTCCGTCCTGCGCTACTGCACAACATCATACAGGGCATGACGGAATCAAAGGCAATACCTCATTTGTGTACTTGAGACTTCTATGTGAAACGTATACCTTGAACTGGGCGGGGTAATTGGTCTATAACGCCTGACATCTATTCAACTGCATGGACAGTAACAAAGGCTCTGCAGTTCCAACTAAACAAAGGGGAATCCGAAGAGCTTTGTCCGCTGAATACCAGGTGGATTTACTTGTCAATAATGCCATTATTTGCTTGAGTCAATGTATCGACTATCGTTGTGTATGTCCCTTGATCACTGATATTCAGAAAAAAAATTGAGATGGCATTTTATTCATTTTCATGAAAATGTGCAATCTTTACAATTGCCTTAACCAATAAATGGTAATTATAAAATTTATTATTATTTATAGTGGAAAATGGTTTACTTCTGCGAAGTATGTAACCAAAATGAACATTTTTTCCTTTGATCCCATGGCCAAATAGGGCTAAAGGGTATTTGGTTTGGAAGTTATGAGCGAAAATGTAGTCCATTTTGGTCGACCGATATTAAAGGTGGTTGTTCCGATTTATGTGTATTGTGTTCTCTACTTGATATGAGAGCCTGGCACTTGCACATACACCCCATCAAGTACCGTGAGAAACAAACTTGCGGTTTTGATGGTAGACGCAATAATGCATGTTGCAAAGCCCTATTCAATACTGTGCTAATAAAAGTGGTTAACCACTAAAACGGCGGTTTTTTGTTTATATCTTGGTAATAAAATGGATTTGAGGCCTCAAATTTCAGGACGACAATGAGAAAAATACGGCCTTTCATCTGATATCAAATCGATACTACTTCCGGGTAATCAGGGGGTCCCAAAGACGATCGGAACACGCCCCTTTAATTTAACACATATAGGGCTGAGAAAATCATATTTTTTGCTCTCACATGAAAACGGGTTGAAATATCAGCCCACTGAAACTCTACAGATGGGGTTTAGAGGTGAAGACCGTTCTATCAAGATGAAATTTTTATTTATTTAAATCGGGTCGTCCCCTTCTAATATATTGTATAATAACCAAATTATAGGCAAAAATGGCAAAAGGTTTTATGCAATTAGCATGTCTTGCCATGCTTCCTTTTTTCTACCTTTTTGATATGTTTTTCGGGAGGGTTTATACAACAAGTTACAGCAAGAAAACCTTCTGTAGCAGTTTTGTCCAGGTCAAACCGTAGATTGAATGGACTAATAGTATGTACGCTAAACTAGTTTTGTGCCAAATTTGAAGTCAATAGGTCAAACCGTTTGGCAAGTTTGCAACCTTCGAAAAATGGCAAAAAAAAAAAGATATAGGCCAATAAAGGTCCAGAAGCGTTTAATTGTTAATTAATCAATTATTAAATTAATTATTGCAATTTTGTTTTTTTAATTCTAAATATTAATTCTATTAATAATACTATTTTTAAAATTAAAACAAATCTGTAAATGGTCACTTTTACCCCCAAATTTATTTATTTTTGTAATTCTCACATATTACTGCTTGAAAAACAATGAAAAACAAAGTAAATGTAGCTGCTTGAAAAACAATACGAAATATAAGAAATCGTCTTTCTCTGTGAGATGCTGTAGATCAACCATAACATTTGAACGAAATGTCCGATTTTCACAAAAAAAAAAGTGAAATACTCCTGAAAGTTGTGAGAATTCAGAAATTTAGAAAACTGCAAATTGATCTCTCAAAAACAACCTGACGCCATGTCCCCCTTAATCTGTTCAAATGCATGGTACAGTAACAATAGCTCAGAATTTCCAGGGAAAAAATCTGAAGTGCTTTGTCCTTTGCGGAATACCGGGCGGATTTACTGAATATCAATAGCGCCATTATTTGTTGGAGGCAATGTAATATGATGTACATCACTGGTCACTGATATTCAGGAGAAGAAATTACATTTTATTAATTTTAAAGAAAATGTGCAACTTTTACGATTTAACTACCTGTTATAATACCTCCATTTTGTGATTAAAAATATCAATTTGATTTTCTAAATTTTATTTGAAAAAAAGATTTCTCATGGGAAAAGTACTTTGTTTATGTTGAAAAGAGAATAGGGAATTCCCTAGAGTTGTTTGTGCAAAACACACTTGTTAGATAGATTGCACAAGGGGAGAGTGGGGAATTCCCCAAAATGTAAACTTAGTAACTGAGTCAACTGAGTTTATGCATTGAGATCAAAACATTGCAGAATCTAGGGAAATCCCCCATAAAGTTATAAATGTGAAATGATGCAATTCAGATGAGGTAATTTTGTGAAATCTGATTTGACAGTGCTAGGTTATATTTATGCAGGATAATGTTGTAATACCTATTTTTAGGTATTAGGAAATACTAGTTATGAGATATTGTGTATATATTAAGGAGAACTTGGCCAGAAGATTCGCCAGCATCCACTTGTAACAAGTAGCTAGAAGTTCTAGCTAGTTTTAATCTGCAATGAAGAGCAGACCTGTACTTGGTGCCAGGATTTATTATATTTTCAATTCCACGTGAGCAGTGTGCTATAATTATTCTACTGTCGTCTTTGTAGCCGAAAGTGCTGGGAATCAAAATAGGATTCCAAATTGTGGACAGATAGAAATCGTGGTGATTATCTTGGAGTGATATACTGTGGAATATTAGTGTCGTCGAGGGACTCATGTAACCTTGTCGTCTTGAACTGCTGGACAAAAGTTATCTTCAGGACTGAGAAGATTCCAATGGAATATTACCTGAAGATTTATAAGCGTGATTTTGCATGCTGTCATTTTGGAGTCTTCGCTGTGAGGACATATCATCGTTGAACTGCAACGCTTCTTGTGGGCATTCTTGTTTACAATTAAGTATAATCTTAAATATTGTGTGTAATTTTATGTAATGTTATTTTGGACATACCAAATTCTTGAACCAATTACAAATCATTAAAATCTGTTATACTGTATAAAATTTAGATCACTTGTGCACAAGGCTCATTTATTTGTGTTTGAAAGGTATTTCTGACCTTTGACGCCTACGAGACGTCATAACGTATCCAATAAATTTAATTATGTCATGATTGTAGTGATTTGAGCCATGTGATAGTTTAGTTCGTTTCAGTCAAAAATATTTTGGTGGCCATCTTGGATGCCATCTTGAATAATCCCCCTAGGGGCCACTTTGAATTTTTGGGAACATCCTGATTATGTTAAAATGAACCTAAAAAGTTGGCTTGGTTTAGTTCTGGGGGTGGGCGGTCCTGGCTCCCCTAGCATTACATACGTAATATAATTATATTGTAGTTGTATATTAAATAATAACCCCAAGGTAAGATATAGATTTATCACCCAATTCAAGTTTAATATTAGGTATTGAAAGTCTGCAGCATGTCTTGTAGAGGAAGTGTGGTTTTTTGGCATTTGTTACAAACATGTTGTCAAATGTGGAGGACAACACATGAATGTTCCAATATTAAGTTTACACAAATCCAATACTTTTGTATTTAACAAATAAAGGATTACGTTCACTGTAATCGCTATTGCTCACTACCTCAGTGCACGCTTTTGAAGAATATGCAGTTTCTGCATTTCAGCATCGCATGTACTTGTCCATGCAGTGATACCATATTATGTAATGTGAGAGAGAAACAATGTGTGATAGAGACTAAGAAGTGCAGTTTCAGGTAGGAAGTGTTTTTAATATTAAATACCAATACTACTAGAACATTTCTTTCCTACCTCCTCAATGGTGATTTTTCCAGGTAAGATTTTGGTCAATAGTGATTCCTAAACATTTAAAAAAAATTAACTTGATTTATTTTAGTATCATCGATAGAGATATTCAAAGGTTTATTTAGTTTGTTTTATTTGGAGTGCCAAAAAGCATGTAGTTAGTTTTATAAGATTTAGTGAAAATTTATTTGACTTGAACCAGATGTTTAATTATACCATTATTCATTATTGTATTCAATTTAGTGGTGTAAACGCACTGGTATTCTTGTTTGTAACAGATGCATCTAATTTATATTCTTTGAAAACCAATATGATTATCGTCCCAAACACTCTTTATGGTACATAACATGGGTATAACAAATATTGTGATCAAAATGACTCCAGCTTCTAATAATAATCAAACAACTGCGGGGTATTTTTGGACCTTTCGAAGGCATTTGATATCATAAATCATGACATCCTCTTAGTTAAAATGCACCACTATGGCTTCGCTGCAGAGATATTGCAGTCGTCTTGGATTGGTTCAAAAATTATCTCACAAACAGAACACAGTTTGTTGATTACAAGAGTCACAAATTTTCAATAAAATAAATTGACACCGATATTCCCCAAGGCTCTACTTTAGGACCCTTAAGTATTACATTTCTGTTAATGATATTCCAAATGCTACTCACGAATTGTCTCTTATATTATATGCATATGATCCAAAATGTTTGAAAATCCAGGAAGAACAGAAATTGGCCTGTAGTTTTTGAATTTATCTTTACTATATTTTAATGAATGGGGACTCTGGCTTTTTCAAGTTGGTCAGATACTATGCCTGTTGTCGGTGATATGTTGTATAATTAAGAAATAAAGGGTGACGCAGTATCCTTTATGGGCGAATAATGTGTCCGAGGTCGGGAAAAAATAAATAATGGACGAGGCGCAGCCGAGTCCATTATTTTATTTTTTCCGGCCGAGGATACATTATGAGCCCATAAATAATACGGCATACCCTTTATTTCTATTCTATTACCAAAAACAGCGTGATATAATGAGAAAATGCATTGGCAACCCATTATTGCAGAATAATGGGCAGTAAACTGACCAATCAGAATGCTGCATTTTCAATAATGGGCAGCAGGGGTAATAGAATGATGGTTAGAGGATTGCTTAATTCACAAGCAAGTTGTTTTAATTATACGGCTGGAATACCACCATGACCTGGACATTTTTCGCATTTAAATTATTGATAACTTTAATTACTTCATCCTCTGTGATCGGCGTAAAGAACATCGTACTATCAATTGGATTAGTGAGATAAGTTGAAAAGTTAGTATTTGTATTTGGTACTAAGTAGTTGTTTAACCTGATTGGGCCTATGTTTATGAAGAAGTCATTAAAATAATCTGGAATTTGTTTGCGATCACTTAAGATATTAAACATTTCTATGAAGTTATTGTAAGTATTGTTAACATCACCATATTTAAGTAGATTATCCGAATTAATTTCAGACATGACGTTTTTTAGTGCTATGATGTTATTTTGCGAAGTTTATATTTTATATTTTTTGCTTTTATTTGAATCTAGTCGATTTGCAGGGTCAACAATTTTCAGGGCCCCCTTTTTGACACCAGCGTTTTGACACCCGTGTTTGTGAACGGTTCCTAATTGATAACAGGGGGACCTGGTGCAAGAAGATTTGACTTCACGAAACATATAGGCTGGTATTCTGAAAGGGAGACTAACTTTAGACCTGGGTTTAAACCAGGGTTAGTCCTACAAGAGGGGACTTTTTTCCTTTCAAAATACTGTGAAAGTTAAATGTAACGGGTGAGAAAATTCCTCATGGATAGGCTGGAACAGCCCATCCATGAGGAATTTTCTCACCCGTTACAGCACACTTTTAGAGTATGCTGTAAGAAAAAAGGTCCCCTCATGTAGGACTAACCCTGCTTTAAACCCAGGTCTAAAGTTAGTCTCCCTTTCAGAATACCAGCCATAGTGTAGTTTCCACGGGTGATTTTATTTTTCGAAGTGTTTCGGTAGCCGTATACGGCTACCTAACCCCAGGGTTCGGTAGCCGTATACGGTAAAATAGCCCGGGAGTGTTTCGGTAGCCGTACGCACCACCCTTAAGGACATCGTACTAATACAGGTATCTAGACGAGTTCCACAGGCGTATTGAACCGAAAAGGAACGGGTTCGTTTGTCCTGTGGTGTGATGAGCGTTGGATGACAATAGGAAACCAATCATGCAGAATCACGTCAAGAGGGAACGAACGTATGAAGGATCCGTTCGTTTTACATTATTGAACGTGTAGGTTTTTTTACTAGTCGTCCTACAAAATAAATGGGAATCCGATATCGCACGGTTTACTGTATTTTTCGGGTATTTTTCCGGGATCATTACGGGCGCCGGGCTGGTGACCCTTTTCACTAATGTCGCCGCGCCGTGTGTGCTCTGAGTGAGCACTAACAAAACTCTGCATGGATTTGTAACTTTTTTCAGATTCAGAGTTTACTTTATTTCTTTCAATCAGAACATGTTTATAATTAGGATCCAAAGCATAGAGGATACTACCAAGTATTTTAGACAAATAAACAGAATCATCAATACCCAAATATTTAGGACAAATAATAACAATAATCATGATCATATATAGTTGATACATTATAATGTAAAGAGCGATTACTATTTTGACACAGTAATGTTTGATCAAATAACAATCTACTTATGTCAGTGATATAACTATAAGAAATGCAATCTATTAAAAAAATCATCGTAAAGTAAATTTCATTACTCAGGCACTGTATTTGGCTAAATAAGAAAACTGAAAAACTCATTTAAAAAGATTATCTTGCACGCCATGTAACAAGTACAGGTGCCCTAAAATATCTGCAAGATACGTCCAGAAGCAAAGCTAATAAGGACAAAAATCTAATATATAGTCATAATACTGACCATACGGACAAGAACAATACTAATATTATTATGCCAACAGTAAAACTGAATGGCGAGTCGTATCTTGAACACTACCGTTTTCTTAATTCTGTCAATTCTCCAATTGGCAACGGTAACAAAACGAGAATTCTCACATAGGCCTACTTATCCTCACTTTTAAGCTATTCCTGCAAATGTATGCATCTGATAGGTCTTTTTAGTTAGCAGATTAAAGGTTCCCTTGCACTCCCTTAAACTAATCCTAACATGATTTTTTAAAGAATTTTGATGTTTATACCAAAATCATATTCCAAGGGGTCCGTTTGGTGGCCATCTTGGGTCTAAAGAGATCAGTCATATGGAAGTGATCGATTTAGTTGTAAAGTATCTTAAATATTCGTTCATTCCTTAAGGAATCAGAAAATCTATTACTTATAGGCATATTGTGATGATATTCAGCTAGCGATATGGGTGAAAAATGTTTATTGAACTTTGGATTCCGTATTGTAAACGGGCCAGTCTTCAAATACATGGATCTTGACAAATTTTGGAAAATTAAGTTGTGGTCATGAGCATGAACAAATCCAGAAGTAATGAACTTAAATTGACTCACTTGATGATTAATGACCACTTAATGACAAGATAGATGGCCACCAAAACAGACCCTGGAAACAATATTTTGGTAACATCACAATTCTTAAGGTGCGATGTGAATCTCTTCAACTGAATTCTAAGTTATCCCCTAAATCTCCCATTGATTCACACGCACATTTATTTTTGAAATGTTTTGTTGGGGGAAACATTTCCCGAACGGACAAAGACTAAAAGAAAGCATCAATCGAAAAAAGTTGAAATACGGTACACTTTCTTTTTAACAAGTGTACGTGAACAAAGGTGTCATTATCCGTTTGCTGTACAATGGTGCCAATTATATTAGATCCCACACATACCCAAAATATTTTTTTCTAGGCTACTAGTTCATCATTCGCCACCTCCACATGGAGTTACCAATCCAGTTTATTCTACAGTCATAATTCTCTTTCACTTTTCCATACGTTCCCTTTCCTATTAAAACGTGCGTAGGTGTTAGAGGCCTACCTCAAATTTCAGAAATCCTCAGCTCGTGTTTGTTGGTTAAATTGATTGCATTTGATCTTGCTCCCCTAGTATTTATCCATACTTTACCCTTTTATATTATTTCACCCAGTATATACTTACCCGTGTTGTCGATATATTTCACTAATTTTCCTCATCCAAATGCCTCTTTCTCCCCTTTGTATCATTTTTGTGTTGACTGCAGTTATCCGATCACAATAAAGGGAGGCTCTAACCCCTTCCATGCACGCGCCTCTCCCTCTCTACATGCTCTCTCAATTAATTTGACCGCCTTACTCTCGATTACATATTAAAAACATGCTAAAGCGTAATGTAGAATACACGAGGGTAATAAAATTGTATTTTTTTTAAATGGCAACCGTTGGGTCCATTAAGAACGTGACCATTGTTCACAATCCATTGAACAGATTGATAATAATTATATGGTCGGATTTCTATTTAAATGTTGTAGCCTATAGGTATATAGGCCTACTATCAACACATTCACAGGATCTATAATCAAATTCCGCCATCAATCAATGGCATCCGTTCACATAATGTTTCCTGACCTCAAACCTTAGTTTAAGATGGATAGAACCCTACAGGCGATCGGGACCCGAAATGTAACCGGTCCGAACCGATCCCGACATATCCAGATCGGGGAATCGAGCATACACCTTTCTCTGGGGTGTTTACGTCCGGTTTTGGCTATCGTGGCTCGGGCTGGTGCCGGCAGGACCAAGTAATGAAAAAAAAGTAGACCAGAGTACCAAAATTATGATTTGTGTCAGCAAAAATCCTCAAAAAAAAAAAAACCCATGTTTGAAAACACAAAAATAGTCCGGTTTCGTCGACGTGAAGGCCCATAGATACAAGGAAAGAGCTGTTGGCGTGCATGGGTCTCAAATGCCTACTACTAATTAATAGTAGAGCAAAGACTTCAGGCTATAGGGTAGGCACCTCTTGAATGAATTTGCAGAAGTGATATTTGCCCGACGGGCCGATATCTCGAAAAAAATGACCCTCTCATCTGAACTATTGGCCTCTCATAAATGTCTGGGTAACCTAATCTAAGTGCAATTTGGTCTTCGATGAGGAGACAAGGGAACTTTGCAATACAAAAATATGATATAACGCGAAAAACGGCATCATCAAAAGGACGCCCAGTTCAAAATGATTATTCGTTGTACTAATTTTCTTTTAAACAATGTTAAAAGGTGGGTGACCCGTTCGACCAACTCGAGCCCCCCTACACACACACACACTTTATCAAAATTTGATATTATAAGAAGTAGTACACTTCCATGTGCCAATGCAATATAGTGCACCATTTTCTGCTTCTAATATCCAAACGGCTGGACCTTTAACTTCAACTTTGTAATCAAATATTTTTGATATTTTTGTTTATTTAATGTTTGAGAAACAAAAAAATAAATAAAATAATCGGGCCTTGATCGGGTCACCTATCTTTATGTGTCCCTAGGACTAGATAGCCTACGCTTTATTTTGGGAGAGAGCTTCCGTCTATGCTCCACGCATCGACAATATCGTGTTTTATCATCATCTTGCATATGCCAACTTACCACGGGGTGAAGGCAGGATGGTTAGAGCTGGGGGGGGGGGGGAAAGTCCCTAACGGACAAGGTTATCAGTTGGTTAAAACATGCATTGAACTTTAGCTATATCTTGTATATAGGGGACTAAAGATGTGTTTCCCTATCAGCTCATATCACTACCCCCGGGATTCACTCCAGGCTGCTCCATCCAGCGAACTCCTAAACGCACTACCCAACTCAATCATCCATATCGGGCATTAACGGACCACTTTGGAGCGAAGACAATTCCTTATTACTGCAACCCACGATCTGGGTTCTTATTTGTTTTTGGTAGGTACGTATATGTTTCGAAAACATGTAGCCAATGTTATTCATTCGTCCAGGATGGACCGATATGATGGATCATGATGAGGTATATACACTGTTAAAAATTAAAAATGTAAAGAAACGTCGTTTTACATGGCAGCTGGGTGGGACTCACAACGTGCAGAAATAAATAATGGGGCATAAAATGCGAAACCATTGCAGGGATGAAAAATAATGGCGTGAAATCTAGCTTCAAACATTATTTTCATTTTTCACTTGTTTAACACAATGTTAGACTAAAATCGAATATCCAATCTTCTCACCCGGACAATTCATAAAAAACGATGTATGTTACATCACCACAATTGTAAGAAGGTTATTTTAGCAATTTTGAAAAAAAAAAAGGACAAACCGTGGAAAACAATAGTTGAAACAGGGTACACCTTTTAACATGGTAATGTAGATATTATAACATCCACCAATTACTTAATCATCAATGAGTAATTTATACAAGTACCTTACTGAAAGTCGAAGCATGCAGGGACTTTACCATTGCAGTCTTTATACCATATCCAAACCTACGATTTAGTTAACTAACTACTGTATTACAGTTTTTTGTTTTCCAAATTGTAATTTTATGTTGGATATCAGTAATAAAGCTCGAAGATTGTTTAAGAACCTGGGTTGACCGTTAATTAAAGGGTAAAGTACTAGCGAACTCCTAAACGCACTAAACAACTCAATCATCCATATCTGTGGGCACGTAACGGACCGCCAGTTACTTTGGAAGCGCAGATAATTCATTACACTGCACCCAAACATATTCCACGCTATATGGGTTAATTATTTATTTGTATATAGTTTTTTTTTTTTTTTAACAATGTTAAAAAAATAAAAATTAGAAGTGAGCACAATCTGCACTTCGATGTTTCTAGTTTAGTTCTAGGTGCATGAAAACCCCTTCCGGTTATATGCCCGGCCTCACTTTCCAACATAATGTTTTTTTTTTTTTTTTTTTTTGAATCTTTCAACTGAGATGAGTTCTCCGTTTCCCTAGTCGTCCTTATTCACCGCCATTAGGATATTTAAACAAATGGTGTTGCCCTCTCTGCCGGTACGGATACCAATTATATTCATCCCCAACCATACTCTCTAAATGTAACAAGTGAAAATGTCACCCTCCACAAGAGTATCTATACAAAGAGTGGTTGTTGTACTTCAAAAGAGCAAAAATTTCCACTCAACACATAGTGAAACTCACTACAAAAAGACAGTGAATTTCCACTCGTTTTCATGTTGTCATTCGTTTAACTCCCCCAGGATTGCAGAAGTTATCCTTCGTTTCACTCCTTCCGTCGCTTACCCATATCGTTATAGGGCATTCTCATAATCTGATATAATCCTTTAACTTTTTCACCCAATATTAACTGTGTTGTCTATAAGTATATTTATTTCCCTTGTAAGCACATGCCTCTTTCTCTCTTCGTGTCATTTGTTGAATGCATTAGGCATTCCACATCCCATTAACGTAATTTGATTGCCTTACTCTCAGGTCACATACAGCAGTTTCACGCGTATAAAAATGAGGCCACTTTGTCAAGGAAGAAAAAAACAGATAATGGTTTGATATTATTGCTATTATATTTTAATTGGCAACATGGTCCAGTAATAAGTGACAAATATCCAATTCCACATTATGCGCATTTCACATACTGTAGGCCGACTCTAGGGCACATTTCAACACGATCCATTATGCCTCCAAAGTCTCACCATCCATTCCATATATACGCTTAAACATCAAGCCTCAGTTTTTAACACAGAATAGAAACCATGCGGTACGCCTAAAACCAGCGAAATTTTTCACAGTCGAAAAACCGATTCCGACTTCCGGGTCTTTTTGGTCGGGGCGTTTTTCACGGTCCGGGGGCTATGATGCTGCCGGACCCAATTTAATGACAACAATAAATTATCCTTACCAAATATGATTATTCATCAAAATCCTAGATCGTAAGTAAAACACACCATATTGCTCGCAGGGCAAAGGTATCATTACGGTAGGCTATAATTACAGAACCCCTTGCATGAATTGCGAAACAGAAGAAATGATACTATTAAAATGGCGGATCTGTCTATATCTTGAATATAAAAAAAAAGTGATGTCCCTCTAATCTGAAACTGGCGGCCTATATGTAATTGTCTAAAAGTGACAAAGGTCTGCGGAGGAAAAAAGAAAAATTAACTTTCAATGTAAAACAAGTGCAGTATTAACGCGGGACAATTAAAAGTACATGTCACATCTAAAAAGTGCCTCTTCAAAGTGGACAACACTGTTAGCCAGTTTCCTGTTTATTTAAATTTTGCTGTTTAAAAGAGGGTTGTCTTTAAAGTGCTGTTGTTTAAGTTGTAAATAACGTGTTTAAGTTTTTATTAACATACATTGTTTAGTTTGTGTGTTATAACATGTTGTTAAACAAGGTTTTGTATTAAGTTTGAAAAAAAAATTAAACACCTCACGCAATCTTTCTGTAACCAACTGTTTGTGTACCCTGGTCTTCGTCAAACCTGTTTAAAAGTGTGAAATTAAACAACTTGTTTAAAAAATTTAAACAAATGTCTAAGTGAAATTAACTGTAAAAGTAAATTAGTAAATTTTGTACAAAATTGGTCCTTATAAGACAAGACCAAAAGGTGTCAAAATGAGTCTTATATATAGACTAATTGTGGGCGACCCCCCACACGCACTTTTCAGGTGTGAGTCTGGCCCCAACAAAAATGGGCAATCCCGCCTGGGGGACGACACCATTTTTGTACAAAATTGACTCCTAATTATTTTTACACTGTATGATGTTGTTTCATTCGGGTATTTGTCCTCGATGTATGGCAATGCGTCTTTTATCATTTTCCCTGGCCAACGTACAACGAGGTGAGTCAGTAGTCGGAGCTGGGGTGGTTCTTTTTTTTCCCCCACGAACATGAACGAACAAGATATCAGATGGTACTGAGAGAATGCATTTGAGAAGACGATGATGCTTATCACCTTCCTTAGCATCGGGCTCCAAGAAGCTACTTAGCGATCTCAAAAAACTCACTAACCAACTCAATCATCATCCATATCTGGTGTTAACGGACCTAATTAGGAAGTCGCAGATAATACCCGGAGAATATACTATTATCTACAGAACTGCCATTAACGCTATATGAGGAATGATGTGTTTGTAGGTTAGGTCAAACTTTAGTTTGAGAAGTACTTGTATACGTTATATTTTATAAGCGCTCATCATTCCAGTGCCACGAAAGTGAGATGAAATCTGGCAAAACATTGAATAGCCTTGCTAAAAGATACCAATAAACACCACACAAATACGGAGAAACATTTTAACCACTAATGTAGGGCTTATTGCCAAATTTTAAACTGTTAATGTTTTGAAACCCTGAGGCAAGGTCTCGACTACAGGTTTGCAGAGAATAAAGAGACCCTATTTTTTTTTAACTTGTTGACGATGACAGAAATACAACTTTAAGGGCTTTTAGCGCGGACGGACGGAATTCACGATAGTACTGAGTTACAATTAGTTACCAAAGGGTTCCCAGTCATGAAATTAATTTCTGATTCAACCGAGCAAAATATTTATGCAAGTTTGCTTTTGATGATATTCCAAAGTTATCAAAATTAATTGACGCAAAATATTTGTATGTTTAACCCTTGTCCTTACGTTAAAAGCCTGTTGTTTGTAAAACTGGATTACCCAAGGGGGGTTACCACCCCCTCGGGGAGAAATTCGTTATAAAGCCACCCCTGATGATTTATGATTTTGATACCGGTGGATACTATGGTCCTCCTCCTCTGTGAGAACAAACTAACGTACAAACATACCTATGTATGGGTTAACAATGAGTCATCCAGTCCCGCGAGGTCGCCAAATGGCATTTCCACAGAAAATAGGCGAAAATCCAATTTTGCGCTAAAGACGTAGGAATATCCGATTTTCATGCGGTTTTCAGCTCAAATTGATCAATTGGATGAGTCTACATACACATAAAGTTTTAGAGCCAATACTGGCATATTTTCCAAAATGCAGTTCGACACCCTAAAAAATCCTTGGGTGGCAACCCACCCCAGATATTCCACTTTGGATAGGTACATACCTAACCCCGGTCCGGTTGAAGGTGCTTGAAGGTGCACTTCATCCAGTTTTTTTTCGTTTCCCGAAAATGGTAGGAAAGGAAAGGATGAGAGAACGATTACCTAGAAGCTTTTTACGGAAGTTTTTGGCATTTTAGAGACCGGAGCTTTTATTAATCAATAAGGGGGGGGGGTGGTATATTGGTAAACAATCCGCCTCAAATTGGTTAAGTTAAGACTGAGGGTTAATATAGATACAGGAACCTAACTCAATAACATTAGCTATGGAATCATGAAAAAGTTTCAAAAGTTAACGTTTTGTATAGTGTTAGGTTGGCTTCAATCTCATATTTCTACAATGTATATTTTGATACATAACATGTTTTTAATTATCTGTCAATGACTTCATGCTGTCAAATGATGCTTTGGTTATGCTTGTCCTGAGTCAGTAGTTTTAGGGAGAAGATGGGGTATATGTACATTTTTCTTTCTGCGTTTATTTTTTTTTTCATGTTTTTTTATAGTTTAGGTGCAATTCTAATTGTGATATTGCTATGGTGTTTCTGAAGACCGCCCGGTGGAAAATGTGTATATATATGTGTTTTTATCTTGGAATAGTCTGCATTATAAATGAAATGAAATGAAAAGAATAAGTGACTCGGGAAAGCAATCATTGGTCAATTCGTTTATTTTGGGGGGGGGGGGAAAACTTTATCTTGTGAACGCACCTGCCTTTTGTTTCATAATGACGCTATTAAATTTTCTATGCGTTTTTTAAATAATTGCTACAATCTGGGAAAAGACATTTTGTCAATCCGTCTTGACTAGATCTTGAGCTCCTGCTTTTTGTTTAATGAACTTTTTTTTTTTTTGTGATATTGAACGTTTCTATGCAGTTTAACTATTATATTATTGGATATTTAAAAATAGGAAAATTCTGCAAACCAATAGCACTAAAGTAGCAGAAACAGAGGTTTTACTCTGATTGAGCCAAAGACTTTCAACATTAACATTGTAACAACATGATTATTCATTTTAACTTTTTATAGTAAAGTACACCCAATTTACACCAGAGTTTCTAAAAATTGAAATGCTCCAGAATTAAGGTAATGTGCATAAAAACCATGAAGTTATTTGCTTCCTGGCATAACCAATTATATTTTTTCTTGTGAGCACGCATCCAACAACTTATTACGCTTCAATTGTTATTGATTTGCAATTTGCAAATTTGGGTTGCATTCAAGTTCTAATTGCATATCAATCATGTCAATAGAGTGAATCGATGTGCACTTGATACGTGCATGCTAACCTTTCATCATAAGTTATTTTATCTGAAAAATATTGTAATATGAAATATAATCTTATTTTTGAAGCAGTTTTAGTTGGGAAACATCTCGGTAAATATCGGATTATTCCTGCGTTAAACACTGCAAATATTGGGCAGATTTTCAAACGAAGAAATAAAGTCTTTAGCTTCTGAACAAGATCACTACAGAATATAGTTGGAGTGGATTTAACACAAGTTATGTGGGGAATGTCCGTATGTGTGGGTATGGTAGGTATGTCAAAACTGTATATCCTAGTAGTCCGCTTCATTTAAAGCGCATATAGCAATAAACACATCACGGGTTTGTTTTTTGTTCTGATTTTTTTGTGCGCGTCTCAGTTGTATGGTCGACAAAATTCCATTCCAAGCCGCATCACGGGGTAATTGTTTGTGAGTTCGCGGCGGCGTTTTTGTTGGGAGGGTATGCGTGACAGTAATTCATATTTCTTTTTCAATAGGTTAAAATTATTGGGAATAGTTAAAACATTTAGGCCTTCATAAAAGAATTTCTTTACATAGAGGCCCGGACAATACCAAAAGTACTTTTGGTAACGGTCAGACACTCAGTTTCGCTATAATAGGTCGATCTCTTTCCTCGGGTTCTGTCGCAAGAACCGTTTTTAAAAATGTATTTTGTTATAAAGGATGTTTAAAACTTTATTTTTTGTGTTAAAACAAAATCGTGAAAACTGTTTGGAAGACGCTATTTGAGTAATTTACATTGTGAAAATCCTGCAAGAAAACAAATCCCTGGACTTGTGAAAATTAATGTCGGTAATACTCTTTTTCCCGTTCTGCAGAAAACAGGGTCGGTCGAAAGACAGCATTTTTTATTTTATTGGAATACTTTTTTTATTCTTTATTTATTATATTTTGTTATTCATTTTTTTTTATTTGTCACTTTTAATTTATTATATTTTGTTTCCTTCTTTCTTCCTTAATTTTTGTTTTGTTTTGTTTTATCTGATACGATATATATTTCAGTTAATTCGTCTCTGTTTATTAATATCGTTTTAGCTCTTATAGACAATTTTGTATACATTAAGTCATACTAGTCCGTTCTGGACACTTACTACAACACGTAATTGAATGGAGAATCGAATCCTGGAACACTGCCGTTTCTTCCTTTCTGTCAATTCTTCAGGTTGGAAAAAAGTTAACTTATGAGAGTTCTACAGACGTATCCTTTAAGTGTAAGCTATTCTTGCAAATTCAAATATTTCAAATCACTGATAGTCTGTTGTAAAGTTGGTTGTTCGATTTATGTGTATTTTGTCTCTACTTGATATGAGAGCCTGGCACTTGCACAATATGGAACCATTTCTGTAAATTAGTGATTCAGGAAATTTGATCTTTTCATCGCGTATATTTCATCGAAAAGAGTATATCGATCATTTTTCACCTTAATATTCGACATTTTGTCGCACTTTAAATCGAAATTGATAAT
The DNA here is from genome assembly GCA_023653785.1 of Ophioderma brevispina. Taxonomy (NCBI): domain Eukaryota; kingdom Metazoa; phylum Echinodermata; class Ophiuroidea; order Amphilepidida; family Ophiodermatidae; genus Ophioderma; species Ophioderma brevispina. The sequence goes on from JAMKCH010048603.1 coordinate 47,013, forward strand.
CGCCCACTTTATAACCGATCTTTTCAATCACATTCAATCGCACTTTATAATCGCACTTTATAATCAAACTTTAAAATCGCTCGTTTTATCGCATCTTTTAATCGAATTTATATCGAACTTTTCAATCACATTTGGTAATCGCAATTTTGAATCGAAACTTTTTATCGCAAACTTTTTTATCGCCATCTTTTACACGCCCACATTTTGGTCGAACTTTTAATCGCTTTTTTATTGACCTTTTTAATCGGAATTTGTAATAGACAAGTTTTTACAATCGAACTTTAATCATGATCGCACTTTCTAATCGCACTTTTTAATCGCACTTTCAATCGCAATTTTGATCGAACTTTACATCGGTTTCATGATCGGTTTTGAAAAATCGCCCCTCTTTGAAAGTCGATCAGCGAAGTCAATAGACCTTCCCATCACACAGGCCTGTGTATAGCACTATAACTGTGGCGGCAGCCCATCGACGCAGACGTGTGGCCTGGCAGAGTTGCCTTGATCTAGATGTTCAAGTTTTATCACATTTTTGTGATTTAGGGTACACTCGCAAGGAGCTACGCTCGGTTATTTAATGTGTCCGAATCGAGCCACGAGACATTGATCACAAAATGTAAGTGGGTACCTTGCATTTCGTTGACATTTAATATAATTAAAGGAAAGGTCTCACCCCTCATCGACCTACTGAACGACCGCTAACATTTATATTTGGAACACACAAGGTGCAAATTGTATTGTAGTAAATTAAAGATTGCTAGTAAGAGAAAAGGGTGTTAAATGTTAAACGCTGCCCCCATTAGTGCTTCAAGTGTTATTTTACAGTTCGCTTATCTAAAAAATGTCCTTTCCCAATGAGGCCTACTTAAGAAATGAAGGTGCTAGATGTCAAATATATAAAATGAATATTACTAGAACGAGTAGTTATGACTGGATATACTACTGGAGGTGGGTTGGGAGTGGGGTGATAATCTTTCATTACCCTAAAATACTATTTGGATAATATTTTGCCCATTAATTATCCCCAAGTGTCATACTTTGCAGTCTTCTTCTAATTGAATGCCTGATATTGGTGTAACAACAGAATCCCATATTAAAATACAGCAATTTTGCCACTTATAAGGCCTACTACCCTTCAAATTCCCCCGTACAGTGGGGTTCCCATTGATTTCAAAATTTTTCTCATCCATACCTTGTAGCAAGCACTCTTCCATATTTTAAAAGTGGAGAACTAAATACGTTGTAATATCAACCCTCCCTACTTGTATCCAATTCTAAAGGGCGCCCTTACAGTGAATACCCGAAAATACACTGAAATAGCAAGAAACCTTAAACCACCAGAAAAAGAAAAGTACACTGAATTGATTCAGTGTAATTTTCAGTGTAGACCTATCTTTAATTGGTGTTTTTCTGCATAATGAACACTATCCGGGACAGGAATCTCCATAGACAATGACACTGCCAGCTCTATCAGTGTGATTAAAGGTGTTGTTCCGATTTAGGTACCATGTTTTCTATCTGATAAGAGGTTTTGGTACTTGCATGCACTTACCATCAAGTATCGTATGAAACGAACTTGCGGTTTGATAGTAGAAGCCATAAGCACATTCCCGAGCCCTATCACTACTGGCTAATATTGATGGTTAACATTAAAACGGCATATTTTTTTTGTCTGTAATCTTGGGAAGAATTGATTTGGAAGCTGATATTCAGAACGCTAATGACCCGTCTAATCAACGAATACAGCCTTTCGTCTGATATCAAAATCTATACTACTTCCGGGTAACATGGGGGGGGGCGCAAAGGCGATCGGAACACACCTTTGAAGTCATTAAGTGCGATTATGATTTTAGCCAATAGCTTTCATATGTCTTTCCATTTTTTCAGTGTAGTTTGACAATGGTCTTGCATGCACATGATGCAGAATAACAAAATAGTTATTCAGTTTTATTTCAGTGTACCTTATATTATGTACATTTTTGTTATTTCAGATTTCAGTGATATTTTCAGTGTTCTAGTTCATAGTGATTGATTTACACGTTTTTAAAAAATATTTTGGAAGCTCTTTTCAGCACCTTTCCGGCGCGGCGCGATAAAAATAAATAATACCGCATGTCAGTGATCTGGGAACAAGGACCACCCATCTTTGCACTCCCCCACAATCAAACCGACCCAACTTTTTAGGTTCCTTTAAAAGACGACCCAAAAGCCCAAAATTGCGTTGTTATGTAGGTGACTGACGTAGAGGAATTTTAGGTCTTGTGGGATAATGGCGGCGAGCTCTATTCTAGGGCTTTTACATATCCCACAAACTGCATTCTCCTGCGCTAACCAGTTGCACCTAGAAAAACTCACTTTACGCGGGTCGTTTTTATATTTGTAGTCCTTATTGTTTGGTTGGTACATTTACTGACCCCCACTTATCTGACCCACACTACTTGACCCCCCAACCCACACCAAGTGATCGAGTTAGTTCAGAACTATTTTGGAACTATTTGTATTACATGTTTAAAGAATAAATTTCACTATTATAAGCAGGCCTAAACTTGATGACTGTGTAAAATTTGTAATTTTTTCTTCCCGCCGCCGTAATTAACAGCCTCGTATACTAACATTCATAAACCTGAGTACTGAGCCTTGTGCCAAAATTGCTTTGATTTTAAGGGAACACATCTGCAAATGCTTGATAATAATAATAAAATTTGTTTTTAAAATTCATATACAGATTTACATACACAAGCCCTACCTTTCCCAACCCTCCCCATCCTCCCTCCATCCATCCTTTTTTCCCCACTAGGCTACGCCTGTCTTTCCCAACCATCCTATCGCTCCTTAATCTATACTATCTTTCCCAAGTTCCCATGAACCATCCACCATTTGTGTGATGATATGGTAACTTTTTTTACGTATAATTGTCGTATGCGATCTTATACTCTCCACCATACTGACCACGGGCCCTTCCCATCCTCCCCAGCCATCTTCTTCCATTACTACCCCCCTACGCCTTTTTTCCCAACCAATGCTATCCATCCTTCCTCCTATCTATCCCTACCTCTTAGCTCTATTATTAGCTTTCCCACCCACCCCATCCTCCCCAGCCACCATACACATTCCTACTTCCCTACGAGTGTCTTTTCCCCACCACCTATCCATCCAACGCTCCTATCCATCCCTAACCTCCATCTATACTCTCTATCCCAACCTTCTCCTTCCTCCTCCCCCAGCCCCACCCACCATCGGATTGTTTGGAAAGAAAGGCGAATTAGGGTAGGAATGGATGGGGCTCAGAGATTCGAATGGTTTGGGAAAAGAGATAGAATACAGGCTGGGATAGGATAGGATGGATAAAAATGTATATATGGTTGGGAAGAAGGGCGAAGTAGGTATAAATAGTGGGAGTGGAGGATGGGGAGGATTGGGAAGATAGTATCGATAGGAAATACCCAGATAAACATGGAGATATTGGGCCCATAATGGCCCAATATATACTCAATATCGGACCAGTATCGGCTACAGTTATCGTTCCCAATATTATTTGCTCATATTGGTCCAATTTTGGGCCGAATATTGGGCCCGGGCAATGTTGGCACAGTATTGGGCCCATTCCTTGGTAATAGATATTGAACCAATATTGGGAAATAATATCAATATTTTTTATTGGCAAATAAATATATTTTCAACCTGCTTTATTTAATAATTAATTAAATATTGAGCTAGTCAGAATAGTTTTATTTTTTTATTTGAAATTGGTATTTATAGTAAAATTTTTTGAAATTTGTGTGCTGAATCCAACAATCGTCCTGAGAGATTTAGCGTTTTCTGTATTTTTTTTATTGTTTTCTCACCCTGCTATTTTTTAGTCAACAATTAGCTTAAGCCAATATTGGGCCAACGTTATCCGAATAATTGGCTCTATATTGGCTGTTGTTCGATTGCCAATATGATGCGCCAATATGATAGACCCTTAAAGGATGCCGATATCTTAGCCGAATATCACATTGCCCATGGAAAACAATAAGTGTCCCAATATACGTACCACGTGATGCAGATGCCAGATTACCGATGGTTAACACATTGTTGGGCCAATATATGCTGCGATCTGGGTAGGAGGATTGATAGGATGTTTAGGAAAGAAGGCGGCGAGTGGTTATGAATGGTGCAATGGGGGCTCGGGTAGGTTTGAGATTAATTAGTTTTATTATGCCTATGATCTTTTGTAAGAAATGGCTAGTTTTATTAGCATATACTTCCATCAACATCAAGCATTATTACGGGTGCACACCACAAATAAATACTCTATATTGAAATACGCGTAACGATGCATAAGTTTAGTCACGTCTTGGAGCTTGTCATCGCAAATGTTATGACTTTTCTTTATAAATAATTTAGTAGGCGTTATCAATTATTATAATCCAATTTTTAAATTTGGTAAAACGCACGCGCACACATACACACACCCCACACACACACACCCCCCTACACACGGTCACTGCATAGGCCTACATTTACAAAACGACTGCTATGGTAACAGATAGGCTACTGTACTGGTAATTAACTTGGGCCAGGACGAGGTTGAGCAGTTGCTTTAAATATCATTGGCATGACAGCGCTCAGAACTAATTTCTTAAAGAAACATTTTAATTCGATATAATTTATTTAGATGTTTATAATAGGCACGCAAGTGGGGTCAAGTGGGGTCAGATAAGTTGGGTCAGTAATGTACCCCCACCCCCTTATTGTCCCGTGATAGCATTAAGTTCTGAAGTCATTCGTTTACCTATTGAATTACAAAGAGATTTGTCCATGTGGGACAGTGATCATTGCTAACAGTGGCCCGGGTGTTTAAATTTCTTTTTGACATGGGGGGGTATGGCGTTGGTGAAATTTATGATGACTTGGGGTTTGCTGAAAAGATGCATTACTAGCACATGTGCGCCGAAGCGCGCTCCAAATTTTTGCCATTTAGAGGCTAAAATCCTTAAATATAAGTGTATTAAAACAAATGCACCCGAAGCGCGCGGAAATTTACAATTTTTTTTAAACTCTTATGGTACATAATGATGTTATTTTTTGGTCAAAAACACAAGAAGGGACAGACATTGGGGGGATGATCGTATTGACTATCCCCCCTCATCAAATATTTGGGGTGGGGGATATATCCCCCCATCACCCCGGGATTACGCCTATGTGTGCTATGTTGTTGCATTATTCATATTCGCCGTTTCAGCGACTATACACAGCCTGTGTGAGGGTGGGGGTAAAGGGTTCTTGCCCGCTGATCGACGTTCAAAGACGCTTTTAAAAACAATCATAAAACCGATTAAAAAGTTTCGATTAAAAGTTCTATTGAAAGCGGCGATAAAAAGTGCGTTTAAAAGTCGATTTAAAAAGTTTGATGTAACGGCGATTCAAACTGCGCTTTAAAAGTTCGATTAAAATGTGGCGAATTTTAAAAAGATCGATTAAAAGATGCGATTAAAAATTGGCGATTAAAAGTCGATTAAAAAGGGCGATTACAAAATGTGATTAAAAGTTCAATTAAAAAGTGCGATTAGAAATTTCGATAAAAAGTCAAAAAGTTCTGATTAAATAGTGCGATTACAAAATGTGATTGAAAGATGATTAAATAAAGTGCGATATCAATTTGATTTAAATGCGATAAAAATGTTCGGATATGGTTTAAGGTGAAAAGTGATCGATCTACTCTGTTCGATTAGATAAAAAATAACGGCCGATGAAAAGATCAAATTTTCCTGATCACTAATTTTTAAACAGAAAGGCGTTCCATACCACACACCCCTCTAAGAGCCCGGCGCGCATTTGTTTTTATGACATGTAAATCTGCCTATTTTATGTACCATCACGTCCAGTAATAGAACTTGTAGAGGTGTTCTGTGGCGTCAACGTTTACATCCGGTCTTACAGACACTGTGCCCTGTCGGTGTCTTCTACAGATTGGTCATTTTTATGTCCACGATATCAAGCATGCATTGACTGACCTGCGTAAATTGTACTGAAATGACGAAGACTGGAGTAATCAGAACGATGCCAACGGCAGTGCCATCCGAAGTTAATATATCTGAAAGAAGATGAAACTGATGCACTTCATACATTTATGTTACTTCACTTACGGGCTATTCTACACAAAATCTGTGGTAAATCCAATTCCAGAAAATTAAAAATTAGGTTGATTGAAATTTGCTTAATATGATTCATTCGGTTTTATAAGTCAACATGCTAAAGATACTGGATTGATAAAGTTTACAAACGCCACTATCCGTATTTTTCTATGCAGCAGACTATTATGTCCTTTTTTGTTACCTTTTCCCGTTGTGACACGTTATCATCCGTATTTTTTTTTACTGATAGCGTCATTCCATCATCATTCATGTGAACATAATTTTTCAGTATTTAAAAAGGTGGGTGGAATAACAAAAACAAAAATGCGAACTTATTTTATCCAGAGTCGTATTGTAATTGAAAGATGTAAACAAATGGAACCGTGAATGGGGTGGAGAATTATAACGCTGTTTGTGATAATGTGTAAATAGCAAAGGCATAATTACACTATTTCCCCCCCCCAATGTCAGGTTAAAATATGTGAGGTAATTTAAAAAAGAGAATAGATACATGTTTGTTAAATAGAATTCGAAAACTGAACAGAGTATAACTTTGTCGGATTTTGGTCAAATAAAGAAAAAAGAAAAAGGTGTTTTCTTGAGCTGTTAGAACATTTGGTAAATTAATATGTTTCATAGGGCTATAATAATATATTAGGTGGTGATTTTAATATTGGATAGGATAAAATGAAGTAATGTTTAATCACAAAGTCATTGATAACCCTACTGAGCAATCATAATCTATATGACCAGGAATAAAAAACACCCAAGGATACAAGATAACGGGCACAGAATTAATCCTAAATGTAAATCCACTTTAGACTATTGGTTTGTACCGATATGATTGGAAAACTGCTGATAAGTTCCAAATTATACAGCACCACGACTGATTCATTTGGCAGTTAAAGTGACGTTAAATGCTAGTAATTTTCAAAAAGAAAGGTATTTTGAAATTCACAACAGTCCTTTTGAAAGATTGTAGGTACACTACTGCATAATTGGATATGATTGATCAGCAGTATGAGGAATATAAAAACATCCTTAATAGTAAATGATTGGGATCTATATAAAATCAGATTCGAAGTTTTACTATTTCAATTGTTCAAGAAATTAAGAAATTCGGTAGTCTCAGTCATTTAGAAAGAAAACTAGAAGATGGTAACCTGGGTTATGTGGAAAATGATTCAAAGGAAACTCATGCCAAATATTTCAAGCAAAATTAACTCTGGAACTGCCTGGCAAAATTAACAGAAGGTGCAAAAATAAGGTCTAAAGAGAAATGGATACAGGAAGGAGAAAAGAATACCAAGTATTTTTCTGAATTTAGAAAAAAAAATGCTGTAGCTAAAACAATAACAACATTAAAAAGAAACGATGGGAGTATTATAAGAGATACTGACGACCTATTAGAAGAACAAGTAAAACTAGTATAACAACGGTAGCGGAGAATATGAGGTTATTGATCCAATGTTGTATCAAAACTTCAGGCTGGATTACTTAAAGACATTGAGTGATGATAAAAAAATCAATTAATGAAAGCTCAATGTGAAGGAATGCGAAGATGCTTTGAGAAAATGCATAATAACAAAAGCCCTGGCATATGATGGACTAACAGTCGAGTTCTATAATATTTTTGGTTGAACATAAGTCATTTGGTTGTATGTTCCTTAAAGAGGTTTGGATAATGGGATCTGGCGTCGAGCCATGAAAAGTTATCATTCCTAATACCAAAGGGAATGCAACTACCAAGAGATAATCTATCAATTGGAGACCTATTACCTGTTGACAACTGTTGACTACAAAATAGTCCAAAAACATAGGGGCAAACGACCTCAAAAGTTATTTTCATCTATTATTGATTTCTTGATCAGACTGTGTACATAAAAGGGAGATACATGGTGAAAACGTGAGATTGGTTGAAGCTGTGATAAATACACCAAAAAGGAAACATCCCAGGTGCTCCTGCTACTTTTAGATTTTGTAAGGCATTTGATAGCATTAATAGAACATATCTGGTAATGGTTTAAAAGAACATAATTTTGGGAATGATTTTATAAAATGGATTGAAACAATTATAAGATACTTCAGTTTCATTGTACAAAAGGGAATGTTTCTAATTTTCTTCGTATAGAAAAAGGGTGTTAGACAGGATGCCCTCTATCGGCTTTGTTATTCATAATTGCAATTGAAGTTTAGCATGTTAAATAATAACAATGTAATCGTATACGATGTCTTAACCTCCCAGTAGATGGTTATCCAAAACAATGAAGCCCGCATACGTTATATGTACAGATGATATTACAATATTTTCGCACGGAAACTGATATAAAGAAAGTATTAAACATTTTAAGCGAGTTCTCATTATTATCTGGATTGAAATTAATGCAAGCTAAGACCGAAAGCTATGTGGATGGCTCGTTCAGGACAAAGTCAAAAAAAGTATATAACTTTGAAATTGGAACTTTCCAAATAATTTTGTTAAATCTCTTGGTATTTCCTTTAGCAGTACAAGTCCTATAAGTGAAAATAGAAAAAATTGGGTTTCAAAAGTAAGAAGAATAACAAACATCATCAAATGGAATCACGTGACTTGACCATGTTTGCAGAATAATTATTGTTAAAGCCTTGTTGGCTTCACAATTATCTTTTATCACAAGTACGTTTGATATACCAGATAGAATTGTAAATGGACTAAATACAACCTTCTTTAAATTTATTTGGGTAGTACTGAAAACGTCAGAGAAAAACAATTATTAGTGACTATGAAGTAGGAGTTTTGAAAATGGTTCCCCTACCCTCTTTCTGAATCGATAAAGTTCATGATTAAACGACTAACAATGAATCTATAGCAACTGGAAAAATATACCTTTACATGAGTTTCAAAGAAAATATTGAATGGATATACTAAGATGTAACTGTTGTTATGAGGATTTAAATGAAATATGGTATAGAAGAACTTAATCAAATGTCAATTTTTTTATCGTAACCTCATTGTATTTTGGTAAAAACAAACTGGTTAGGAATGTAACTGAAATTGAGTGATCCGAGTCCAGAAATTATATGGAATAATACCTGTGTTCAGTTCTGGTTAATACCCTTTTTTCAAGGATTGTATTAAAGCAGGTTCGTTAAAATGGCAAGCTTATCTGAATGAAAATGATCAATTTCTACCAATGTCCCTGAGATCATAAATAATTAAAAAACCGGGCGGAATTATGCTTCAATATCTGGCACTAAAATCAGCCGTTCCCAGAACTTGAAAAACAAAGGATTAAACTGAACCAAGAGGTTCATCATCCAGTTTTTGTGTAACGTATAACTCGGTTTTCTTTCCCATACAAAAATGTACTTCAAAGTTTCAGAAATATGATGATATCAATATAATGGTCGACCAATATGAACGTTTTTTGGGAAAGAAAATTCCCTAATTATACTTTTGATTGGACCACACTATATGGAGAAGTGCAACCGTTTCCTCAAGGAAGCCTAGACTGGTAACCTTTGGAATTGGAAATACTTTTTCCAATATTTACCCCCTAGAATCTTATATAATAAAATGGGCAAAGCAATACGGAGCTCTGTGAAACTTGTGGACGAAACGAAAAGATTTATATAGAACACTTTTTCGTTTACTGTCAAAAATATAGAAAAAGTATGGATTGAAGTTCCAACAATATTATCAGAATATACCGGTGAAAAAATAAAATTATCTGTGACAGATATTTTTTCGGATACTTTAAGAATAATACAAATCTTAATTTATGTGAGTAATACGATAATATCTGTGGCAAAAATGTGTATAAGCAAGTTCAAATATGGCAGGTATCCGAATCTTGTTGCTTTGTTATCGCATGAGCTCAGGGTTAGGCGATTGGTGTAGTCCTTATTTTTCATTATCACCCTTTTTTACCTGTTCTTAGACTAGTGCATTGATGGTGCTGTGACACACAGATGTTTGATGTGTAAACCCAAAACTTTACGATATTTGGAAATAATATTTTAATCGGGAATGAACAACACAGATATGCAATGCTATTAAAAGGTTATTCTTAGCCATGAAAACACAATCGCTTAAATATTGATAATTACTTAATTATAACGATAAATGTTGATTGTATAATATATTTCATATCTAATGGAATGGAGAGTCAAATAAGATAATAAAGGCGCACGCCATGTTTGTGTTACAAAAAAAAACAAAATCAAAAAAAAAAGTTTGCGTTTTCTTTTTGTTAATCTTTTTTTCCAATAAACATTCGAAACGTTCTCGGCAGGTAGTTTACAACCGATCTAGTGCCAATTTGAGAGAAATTTTCAAAAAATCTCCTCCTGTCACTTTAAATTGGCCCCTATTGAAAAAGTGATACCACAATTGGAGAGTACTGCCTACCTAGCATTGATTTAGATGGTCTATACTAACTACCAAAGGTGTTAACCTTTTCTGTAGTGAGGGTACACGAACTCCTTAAAAAAGGCCCGGATGATATTCTGCTCCTGCTCTAATAATGATGATGTGAGTGGTGGATCGAGGCTGACAATCAGAGGAGAGCCCTTGTAATGAAAACCAAAATCAGCCTAGGCCTCCATGTCGATTACTCCGTAAACGGAGCTTTTAGTTTCAAATCAATATTTTACCCATTAACTCAACAAGTAACAAAGTATACTCCTGCCCCTTTTTTTTTCAGCGTTTTAACATGTTTTAATGCTAGACCTTCAAAGTATCCTTTTTTGTTTTGTGATTGGCATGCTCATAGGAAGTTACGTAAACCTCTACAGAGTAACTCCTTGAAATTTCAACTATAGGCTGAATTTTTATTCCTGTCAGTAAAGGCATATTGTCGATGGTACGAACACATCTGGAGAGGATGTGCTGATATCAAACTAAAAAGCCGTGTTAACAGCTGAAATGTCTCACTTTTTTCACAGAATAAGATGCTTAAAACCCAATTTACATGAACCCTTTAGTATCGAATATGTAAAGGCTTCATACCAGATTCAATTGAATAGATTGTCTTACAGTCTGAGACACGCTCTCGATTCCTTTGTGTTGATACACAAGAAGGTTACTGTGTCTGATATCGAGGCCTTGTGAACCTCTAACTTGAGGATTAGGCCACGTATATTGTAGTCGTTATGAGTGACCAAAACTTTAGTATCTTCGAGATATGATTGGAACAGACGCAAACGTTATTTCTGGAACAAGACGAATAAATCGTCAGGGTTCCAACATTTCACAAAGGCTTTAACAATTGAAGTATGTACCTCGAAAGAACTTTTTTTACACCCACCAGATATCGATAGTCTGGAACCCCGGATTACAAATCCAGAGGTCGTAAAATTCGTCTGGATTGCAAAAATAGATATTACGCAAAAAATATGACGTATCAAATTTTGGTGAAAATACTGAAAATATTACTATTTTATTTTTTGGCATTTGCGAATAGTCCATATTATAAGCTTTATTTTCACTTTTTTTGGAAGCTATATGTATTTACATTTTGGGTTAGAGAACGTTTAATTTCAATTTTCCCGCATTGACACATGTACAAATAGAGTTTTCAATGCAATTGTCCCTCAAACGTAATTTCTCTGTTTATCCGATGTCTAAAATACTTACCTATTTTCTCTGGTAAACATATTTTACTAATTTATTCACATGTTTAACACTTCTCATATACATTTGGATGTTCTGAGTTAGGAAATCTATGTTTGATTTTCAAATCTGTAACTCTAATCTCTATTGGTCAAAATTTGATGACGTCCATCAAAAGTTTCACTCCACAGTAATATATGGGATTTTGACAAAAATTATTTTATAG
>JAMKCH010048604.1:0-10799 GCA_023653785.1 Ophioderma brevispina
ATCGGTTCCTGCAATCACTTGAAGCTACTGCAACGCAATGCAGTACTGCAACCAAAGTTAAAATTTATTTTAACTGGCAAGCAGCAAGATGCAGTGGGGTGAAGTTTCAATGGTGCAGTATGCCAATTTACTGCAATGCCTCGCAAGTTTACTGCAACGTACATGCAACCTGTGACCTGCAGGTGAAACTGCGGGGTTGACCGGCAGTAGTAAATCGATTTAGGAATGCAGCGGAAGTGACGGAAACCGTGCAGTAAATTTACTCCACAGCAATGCAGTGCAGGGGACGTATGAACGGAATTAAGAACCACAGAAAGAAACAATCACATGAAGAAACCATTTCAATAGCTACTGACTCAGGAGGCACGTTCAGTGTCGTCTTAGTATAAGCAGCAAAAAAGTATTCACCCCCACACCCCCCCCCCCCAAAACCCCCCCCCCCCAGGGCAGCTATTGCACTTACAACCGTCTTACACTCACATGATGTTATAGGAACCAGCTAAAGAGTTGGTTGTCACAATATTTGATTTGCGATATGCAATGTGTCAACGCTTGCATTGTGTTCATTGTTTTGAGCCAAATATTAAAATTGACCTTATTCTGGAAGTGCAAGGCCAATCCCGATGGGGTTGTCAACAAAGAAAGCTCGAAGATGGCGCATGAAAGGCATTTGACAAATAAGTTTTGATCTGACTGACAAAAAATAATTTTGCTGTTACATTACCATTTTTGAATGGTGCTTCCACAAAAGTAGCAATATTCATTTGAATTTGAATCAATCATATTTTATCTATATAAATGATAAGGTTGAAAACATTAGTGAATGACAGGAGCTTGACTTTCATAAACATTTTAAAAGAGAGGAGAAATTGATGGGAAAAAATCATACCATTATACTTGCCAATGCATGTGTGTAGTTAATAAGCAGTGTGCCTTAGCAATGGTTAGGCCTACCTGTTGGAATTGCTTCATCTTTATGGGCGAGTTGCATACATCTCTTGGGTAGAAACATATTACTGCATTTGATTTCATGATTGCACTCATTTAAAGTCGTATCTGATGCAATTCGGAATAAAGATCTCTGCGGCTGATTCGTGTGTCAGTCTGTGAGTCCGTGGGGGTGTGTGTTGTGTTGTGTGGTGTTAAAGCGGTGTGTGTAATACATTTAGTATACACCTATTTGGTTACTTTTTTTAAAACTTACTGTAAACATTTTAGGCAGTGATGTATCAAGTTCATACTTGGTTTGACTCAACAAGTAATTACTGGAGATTTTTAGTGAGTGAGCAACCAAGTATGCTATATACATTGAGACAAGGGGTCTTATGTGGGGTAACAGATGAGGTCAAAGGCATTCAGGGGTCACTTAGAGTCATTTTATTGGTGTAGTATACACCTTTGGGTTGACACTTTTTCAACTTATTGTAGCTTTTTAGTGCAGTGATGGATCAAGGTCATACTTTTTATTATGCTTGAAATACATTGAAATACAACGTTACCAGCACGATCGCAGGACGATCAAGTCAAGCATCGTACACTCAAACATGGCTTTACTTTTTGTGTTATTGTGCGCTAATTTAAATTCCTTACCGTTTCAATGGCGGATCCAGGATTTGATAAATGTCAAAATACCGGGGGGCTGAAAGGCTGTAACTTCGCCAAAATCGTTAAAATGGGATGATTTTGCAAGAATTTGCAGAATTACAGGGAGGCGAGCGCCCCTCCGCCCCCTCCCTGGATCCCCGCCTGCCCCCCGCCAGTTTACGGGTGAGATTGTTACTTATTTTATATCAAATTTCTTCATCATTGCATGCTCGAAGTTGCAGAAAATGACCACCATCATGCATTCAGTGTATGCTTGGAACCTGTCTTTATTATTATCTTGTACTTTAAAACCCCAGCAAAATAATGCTAGATCGTGGATGCAGAAAAAAAGTGTACTTACAGGTGTGATCAAATATTAGATATGGCACGCATTACAGGAGAGATCATTATGTAGACATAGTATGCATACAGGAGTGTTTCCCTCATTTACTGTTTACAGTGACTTCATATTAAACCACCTGTCTTGTCATGGTCAATCACTGTTTGAAACCAACATCCACTGGTAAAAATATTAAAATATAGAGACAGTATGCATACAGGGGTGACTTCACCATTTTTTGATTATTTCTTGTCAAATAACGTATTTTGTTAATATGACATTACCCAACATACCGATTGTGTATAAATACATGAAGTTAACCTTACTATTGATGGCTGACTACATTATGTTCATTACCCGTAAAATCAATTCTCCCAACTCCATAACGAAAATTACTGGTACGTGCGATTTGGAAGATAGTATGGAAATGTGGAGTATTGGGTATTTATAAAGTCAAGACACAAGTTTTTTCTTCGTCAAAGATTCTGACCTTGCATCCCAGTTACCATCATTTGTTGTTGATCATATACTCAGGGCCAAAATTGAAGGTTTCAATCCTGGTCCTGACACTCGCAATCTCACGCAGATGCTCAATATCCATGTGGCATTTGTAAAGAAGAAGTGAAGAGGATGCAAGAGCTATCTGTGTGATGAGTGCGAGTTGTGGTACCACACAAAGGTGTAGAAAATGACAATAGATTATAGGCTTTGTCAAAAAAACCTACCAGCTTTCTTGGGTCTGTTTCGGGTGTGGATTGTAAATTTGATTCGTCATTTTTCAATACCAAGTCCTAACTACCTCAAATCCATTTTCAAACCCTATATGCTTTTGATGAAGATTATAGAGGGAACGTGACCCAGTAGTGTTTTTCCAAACTTTCGACCCCAAATTAAACAAAATGTTTCAAATTTTTTCAAAGATGACACAAATTAAAAATCGTAAACAATCAGTTGAGAGGGATGATTCTCAACGCAATGGTATCAAAAGTACATCTTAAACAGGATGCCTTCCGTGCTACTTTAGATCAACACAAACCCGATATGTGTTTGGTGCGAAACAAAAATCAACAGCCAATATGGCCACTATGAAATATTCCCAGAAAATTTACAGCGTGTACCGTAAAGAACGGGATGCAAACGGAGGTGGAGTTTTATTGCCACCAGAGATTCTACATTAATGACTTCGATGAGCCGATCTGGGGGAAAACTGTGAAGGGGGGTGAGTCAATTTGGGCCAGTATACATTTTAGCAATTCCAAACCCCATTATCTGGCTAGCTATTATAGGACTGGTAAGAACCGAATCCTTGATAGTTGATATCATCCTTCACAAAGTGCAATCACCAAAAGTCATCGGCAATATCCAAATGTGCTTATAGGTGGTGACCTAAATTTACCCGATATGAATTGGTTTGACTGGACCGTGAAACAAATTCAAACACCAAAAGTGTGCATGTGAAATTTCTAAATTCATACTGGAAACTTCTCTATCGCAATTGTCAACTAAAATACGAGACCAATGAATCAACAGTATATTAGACCTTTAATGCAACAAATCCCATTTATTGTTCAAAATTGTGGAGGTTCCTACCTGGCATCTCGGACCACTCAAATTGTTTTGTTTGATATTATGATGAACCCAAATTCAGGTAAAAACACAAAGGAAAGTGCTACCAATTTGATAAAGCTAATGAGCAAGGCCTTTGACAATCGGATGTTGGCAAGCCTTGTGTGGGGTTTTCTATCATCAAACCTGAAAATCAACCCGTGGACACAAACTGGGGAAAAAACATGTAATGCTTTGAGTGAGTTAGTTTTAAAAACCGTACATCAAAATTAACCAAAGGTTACAGGAACTTACCTTGGATCTCAGTTGATGTTAAACGAAAGATGAGGAAAAGAGATAAACTTTTTTTCCAAAAGCTCGCAACTCAAAAAATTATTCAGATTGGAAATCATATCGGGCCTACAGAAATTATGTTACCAGGTGTTCGAAACACATAATGGACTATATCAATGGTGTTATGGGGAAAGTTTGAAACAAGCCCCAAATCTTTCTGTCATATGTGAAACTTAAACGCACTGAAAATGTCGGTATCCCAACCCTTAAAAAAGCAAACAAACTTTGTAACACAGACCTTGACAAAGCAGAAGCCCTAATTTCCCAACGTTAGGAGTGTTTTGCCAAGAACTCAAACAAGGAGATAAAAAGCAAGGGTGATTCTCAAGATGTCTCATTCCTATTGGAAAATGGGGGTTGAAGGTGTTGCAAAACACAAAAACTACGCAACTTAAGTCCATCTAAGGCTAGCGGGCCAGACGAAATGCAACCTCGTCTATTAAAGCTGTTGCAAATGAACTGGCACATGTGTTAAGGTTTTGTTCCAACAGTCATATAATTCACCCCATACCAACCAAGTGGAAAACAAGGCACTAGTTACAGCATCTATAAAGAGTGGACCAAAGGTGACCCTTCCTCTAACTACAGAGGCCTATATCCCTAACTTGCATATGTGCAAGATTATGAAAATATAGTGCTGAAGTCATATAGCAAAACATCTTGATCACCAAAATATTCTATAAAATGAACAGGCACGGTTTTCCCAGGTCTTGGCTTATCCACCGTTACACAAATCATAAATTCCAACGATTGGTCGGAAACACTAAATAACAAAGGTCAGACCGATGTGGTTCTTTTAGACTTTAGCAAAGCTTTTGATAAAAATCTCACACAAAACATATCATATCAAGCTTAGTTATTATGGTATTAAAAGTAAAACACTGGGGGGGATCAGTAGTTTCTTATCAAATCGGCAAACACATTCCGTATCCGTCATGGAAACTCATTATCTTGGGGTGTGGGGACAACAGGTGTTCCTAGGGCTCCGTCCACAGACAATCAACCATAAAAGTTATTCGCTGTTTCATGACAGCATTGGGTACAGGAGGACTGAGAACTCACACGACCACGAGATTTTATAAAAAGATCTGAATACTCTGGCAGAATAGTCGTCCACATGGTTGATGTATTTAACGTAAAAAATGTGCAGTGATTTCCATCACACGCAAACGTAGTCCAAAATCACACCAGTAACAATCCTGGGTGAAGATCTTAACAGGGTGCAAAAAACATGACTCCTAGGCGTTACCATATCCATGATTTAAGGTGGAATGACCGTGTACTAAATCACGCATAAAGCCAGTCGTACTCTCGGATTTCTACGTAGAACCATGTCCACCTGTCACAAGAAGTTTAGCTCAAGCATACAAACACTTGTCCGCCCCCAATTAGAGTATGCCAGTGAAACTATGGAATCCTAATACTAAATCAGAAATTACCCGGATTGAGCAGATACAGAGAATGCGGCACGGTACGTCTTCGCAGATTATCGGAAAACAACCCATTAACCACCCCTTATAAAGAGTCTTAATGCGGATCAACTTCATAGTAGCCGCCATCATACAACAAGCGACCATGCTTCTACAGAATCCACTACAACTTAGTTAATATATCACCACCAGACTGCTCAAGAGCCTCACATATAGCAAGCAGATTAAATATCCCTGTGAAGTACAACAACACAAAATCTTATAACTGTAAATGCATACAAAATGCATTTTCCCTAGAAGTGTTGCATTTTGAATCGTCTGCCACCCACAAGCCATTCTTCATGTGGACTCAATCAGTAGCAATGTTCAGAGCTACGCTGCTCCAGCCATCAGGGGATATTGACACCCCTGTATGGCATTTGGTGCTATAAAACTGCCCTCATTATTTTGTACATAGTGCACCTTTTGTTGTAAACATTTTCTTCTTTGATTTTGGAAGCACCTATTTTTCTCACTTGTCGGCTGGCTGTCGACGCCACCTCTGCACCATCCCAGTTTAGCAGGTTTCTGCTGTAAAGGGATCACCACACCAAGCACCAAGAACAAGGGTCTAGGTGGGGTTAAATCTGAGGTCAAAGGTCATAAGGTCACTTAGGGTCATTATATGTTCTAGTATACACCTTTGGGTTGACTCTTCAACTTAATGTAGCGCCCTGGGGGCAGATGCATTAAATGCATCAAATGAGAAGGTGTGATATTGATTAGCTAAAAATATTATTTGGCATTAAAGTCGGACTCAGGCTTTCCGATGAGGGCGCACTCATTTTTCAAACCAATCGTGTTTTTTGCATTATACATGTTTGTCCATGATAATAATCATGTGTGAAATAACGAAGCTGAATCAAAGTTCTTCATATAGAAAATTTACAAACTTTGTTATAAAATTCCAGACAGAATTTTTGTTATACATGGTACCGATGGCACGTATACCTGAATAATGTTACTGCACGGAAACAAGAAAAATATATTCATCTCAAAACGTGAAATTGAGCATTTTGTGTGACTCTCTTTAGTTCTAGATGGGGACTATTTTTAATTTACTACACAAAAAGTGTATTTTGACAAATCTCTGGTCAGTCTTTAAGGGGCAATTTAATTGATTCAGCACCTTCTGTTTATCATTGATCACTAGATATCTTGGAGAAAAGCTTATGCTCAAAATTTGAGCTGGATCCCGATCTTGCAGTTAAATTTGTGTTATGAGCAATTGCCTATTTCCCATGGTTCCACTAGGCTAGTGCTGTAATTTCTGTCTGGTTTACGGAAAGAAAATACAAAATTGCGAATTGCTTACAGATGAAACCGAATTTGCACCTTAAGATTAGGTACACGTGATTTACTAAGGCTAACGGTCAGATCTATAAAAATCTCAACATTTTAGTAAGTCGGGGGGACGAGGCTGTGTATCACGAAATGCCCCTTAACCTCTGATTAGTTGATCAATTTTATTTAAAGAAGATAATGAAATAGAATATAAAAGCTGCCCTGTAAGATGAATAGCTGCACATTAAGATGGACTCTCTTATGGTATGGAGCCAATAGTTAGGGAAATAATTTCTGTACTATGCTCTTTGACACAGCTAATTAGTCATGACCTCCTCAGGTCAGAGGTTATCTCATCCACACTTTAAACTTCTCTACCTTCCAAATGTACTTATCAACCAGAGTACACATCTATAGGAGTATTAACCACAACAGCACAACTAATTAACTTTGGAAAGTCATTACTCAGGAACTTCATTTCCAATAATAAAAATAGGCCCTTATTGACTTGTGAGCGTGGCCATTACTGAATACCTTGTCCTTTGGGTATTTTTAATGAAAATACATCACAATGTATAGGATGTAAGGATAGATTTCAAAAACATCACAGACTGGCCACTGAATTAAGCCAATGTATTGTAATTTTAGCATTCCATTGTGGGTCATTAACTTAAAAACAGAGTTTGAATTATTTCAAACTTGAACTAAACATTTAAAAAATAAAATATGAAAGAAAATGTTTTTTATAGCAATCGTTCTAAGCTAGCCATAAGTAAATTTTGAATCTGCAACAATTGAATTTCTGAATATTCACATCAGTTCAATGTTGCCAAGTGACGGCATAAAAGCCCTCCGGGTAACGGAGAATTGGTGACGAGGCCTGAGGCCAAGTTGTCTGCTCTCCTGACAGTCTCATTTGACCTTATAGTCTGAGGAAAATATCTTTTAACCACATTTACCCAGTCATTTTGAATTCCATATTATTTTTGAATTACGGCCGAGGATTAGCCCTAAATTCAATAGTACGTGTAGGTTTTTACACGGAAAGCGGATTTACCAATTCACTTTCTGTTGACCCACCCCCTCATATATGAGAAATTTGTACTTAAAGGGGCATTTTGTGATCCCAACTTGTCCCCACGACTTGCCTAAAAAAATGAGATTTTTATACATCTATCCTTAGCCTTAGTAATCCCATATGTAACTATTCTTACATGCAAATAATTCGTATCTTTAGAATTGTAATTTGGTATAAATTTACTGTCTGTAATGGACAGAATTACAGCCCTTGGCCCTATGGGACCGTGGGAAAAATCAATTGCTCATAACATAAAAACTGCAAAATCAGAATCAACTCAATTTTTTGTGAATAAGCTTTTTCAAGGACGTTCTAAAGAATAAAACAATAAGGTGCACAAGATTTTGCGAGATCGTTTAACATGCAGCCCATGATGCGATTAACCACCACCAAACCCCCGGCTAGGCAATTCGGGTTGCTCTCGGTGGCCATGATTGGCTTTTCTGTGAAACTAAGCTAAATATTATTAAAACTAATGGCAAAACATACAGAAAATTTAACTCAGTGCCTAAGTCTTGAATTTTTGGAATGACCATGCTACCTTGTTACACCCAGGAGACAACAAAATTTTTGTGTTGTTTATTACTGCAAGAAAAAATCAAATTCAATGACGACTTATTCGATCACAAAAAGAAAGTGCTAAAAAGCCAAACTTACAAATAATCCGACCTTTTGAATGTATGTATACATACGACTGCACATGTTTACACTTCAGAAAAAGTGAAAACCTCGATGATGTTCAATTCACATTCCAATTGACCAGTATGGCCCAGTGTAAACAGGGCATTGGATATTGATCTCAACTTTGCCAGTATGTCTGCTCTCTTTGACCCAATTGCAAGTCTGGTTGAAATCAATTGCATCTGCACAAATGAGTTCTTGGGACTGATGGAAGGATTGTATGACTTTTACCAAGGACTTTTTTGTATGCACTATACCAAATAGCCCTGGAGCTAGCACACATTTGTAACAAATATCAAGTAACAAAGGTTTAGTGATTAAATATGTTGGACAGACTGACAGAAACCCCTGAAACGTGATCTTAAGTGCCGCAAGTGGTGCCTTAAGGAGAGGGGGCCAAAACAAAAGTTTGTTATCAGGGTTCCAAATTTGTACATTGAGCCAATCATGTTTGAAAAGCACACCATGTATGTGTCTAACCATAAGGATTCAGGAAAAGGTTATAATGTTGTAATTATGTAACAGCCTAAAGTTTCAGAGTTATAGGCTTAAAAACAGCAAAAATCAATAATAAGGGTCAATTTCAGTGTACAGGGGTCATAAGTTTAACATGCTTCCGATTTGGAAAAAAATGTGCAAATTATTGGTGGAGTTCATAGGATTAAAAATAAGGAAGAGTTTTGACTCTCTAAATGTTTAGTTACTGATGTTAGGGGGCACAGAAGGTAACGTACATTGCAATCAATGGGGCTTGATCTTGTTACCCCCATACTTTCTTATTAAGAAAGCATTGAGATCATACAAAAATATTCCTTAAGTTATCTATGAGTCCACAATAATTTGCACCAGTTTTATCCAATTCGGAGCAATTTTAAAATTTGACCCCTGTACAACTGAAATTGACCCTTTTAATTGATTTTTGCTTGCTGTTGTTAGCATAACTCTGAAACTTTTAGGCTGTTACATTATTAACAAACATCTAACCTTTTCTGAATCCCCCCTGTTATGGTTAGACACATAACATGGTGTGCTATTTTCAACATTATTGATCAATTACAAAATTTGACCCCTGTACACACTTTGTTTTGGCCCCGCTCTTAAGGCACCACTTGCGGCCTTTAAGAATCACGTTCAGGGTTCCTGTCAGTCGTCAACATATTTAATCACTCAAACCTTTGTAATTGAGATGTGTTACAAATGTTGTGCTAGCTCCTGGGTTACCAAGGCCTTTGTGTAGGATTGTACATTTAGGGATTCAAACATGATTCACCCATGCATCTCTGCATATTTTTATCCCCGAGGGTGGCGTTATCCACCCGAGTGGGATAAAAATATTTGGATGTCATCGGATGCCGAGTTTGTTGATTTGTGATGATTGATGAACCACTCTGTAACCTGTTTGAATCACTTTCAACACGAAAAATCCCTGTGAAAACTTATTAATATCATATGTAATAGAAGAACATAATTATTCTCCACAATCCTACAATGTTTCCCAGTTCGACAGAAAATCTTTCCTTCCTCGTAAATATATTTTAGTACAATCTAAGCAAACATTAGTTTTGCATATGCTGTTGCTTTGCAGTTTGCACCTGGTGCCCCTGTGCGTACTTTAGAGTTCTAAAGTGATGAACATGCGTCTGACTTACGTATCCAACGTACATGCACGCCGACCTCCGTGCACAATGCGCGGGCGTGCACTCACAATTGGCATATCAAGCTGTGGGTTTATAACGCATCCACAACGGTACGCTCCTGTACAAGGGGATGTAGTTGTTGAATTGTATATTCAAAAGCAATCACGATTATGTTATCACAGAGTCACAAATAGTTCCAAAGAGCCAAAAACTCTCTTTAGGAAATGTCTACAGAGCCCACCTTTATCAGCTCTTCCAATTACGTGAAATAAGAACAGGGACAAACATGCACAAAAAATACATTTCTAGGCAGCAATATATGAGTGACAGGTTGAGAGAGAAATACCCTGCAATATGCAGACGGTTTCTTTGAGAGGAGTAGCGAACCCCTAGGATTCAGGAAATTCTGAGATAATGATGAAAACAAAAATGCCCACTCATGGTGAAAATATTATGTTTAAGATGAGTTCATCAATGAAAATTAAAAATAAACTTTTCCTCATACAATTTTTAATTGCAATAGTTGTTTGTCAACAATATTTAAATACAGAAATGAGTCTCACTGGTTGAAATATATTCTCCTGGGTGTAATTATATTATACCTTTTCCACCTATGGGCTCCACTCTGGGGGTGGGGGGTTCCTTCACGGGTTTGTTGAGTAAACATGCTCCTTCTCATGGGTTTCTGAAGGACCCGATGGGAAACCACTTTCATGAAAAAATACCACCCCAAATGGACCAGTTTGGGGATCTAATTATACTAGTTTTGAATTGAAAATATATGGGATCAATTTGGCAGTGTAATTGTACCCCTGCGACCTGTTCTA
>JAMKCH010048605.1:0-10545 GCA_023653785.1 Ophioderma brevispina
ACTTAAAAAGTGTCCCTTTTTTCCTGCCATTGGCTAAGCACACTGTTTGGACCATACAATGCCATGTTCATGTTCTAGCACATTTTCATCCAAGTAGCCTTTGGTATGGCAAGTCAAAAATGATCATTGCGGTTATCAAATGGCCTGTACCTGAAAAATGTTTTCTTTGAAAGGTGTAGCGGTAGTAAAATTAAAATTGTGTGTTAAATCTCATTTACATGCCGACAAAGTCTCCCATTTTCACAACCACAGGTGTTTACAAATTATGTGAACCCCATAATGACCTAGATACAGCAAGCTGTGATTAGCCCTAGATCTAGGGCTCGCTTATTCATGTAAAAATTATCAACTGAGCTGCGCAGCAGCGAAGCCCTAGGAAATTACCAAACACTAACATTACCAAACACTAACATCTTACAGTTACACTAACATTAGTCAAATGTGGAACCAAAAGAAGATTTGCTCATTATGCTGAGCATGTTGGTCTGAGTAAGTGACTGTGCTGTAGTTCATGTTATCTTTCAACATACTATAATGCATTTATAGTCAGTTGAAACATGACATTGGATTGCACACTTAGCAGAGCATTGAAAACAACAAGGTCGTAATTAAGCTCCCACAGAACATCCTTGAAGTGGCAGTGTAAGGTCTGGACTTCCAAGGTAATTGGCATTAAAACAGCTTGACCAAACACATTTTTAATGAGTTTTTAATTAACCCAGCATGAGAGGTGCTTGAGTGAGTCCCAAGACACCCATTTCAAAATCAAGCTAAATTCCCAGTACCTCGCGCTGACGCGCTCGCTGGTGAAGCCGCCTTGGTCAGTATTGAGATGAGATTCGGGAGGTACAGCCAGTACTAGCTGTGATTGGCAGAGGATGACATCATAGCCATTTTTTTTTAATGATTGCATGTTTGAAAGGAAAGCTTTTTGATAATGCAGACTGTAATAGACTCCTTGCACGGTTCTGCTAAAAAAGTGGGGAGAGCCTTGGTTTCATGATTCTGTGAATGGTAGTTATAGTCTACTTGCTCTTATGTACACATGTACATGTAGCAATGTTGCAGATTTGGGGCTCCCCTGTTAGCAATTTTTGCATGACTAGCCAAAATAGACAACTTTCATAAAGTTGATTAGCAGGAATCAATGGGTTTGTTTAGTTCGGTTGAATTTGCCAATTGGATTATCTTTCATTGGATTGGATTAAATTACTGATTTACTGCAAGTGCATTTAATTACAAACAAATAAAAACTATAGTGCTAAATCCCTTTCTGTTGTGTTTAGTAGAAATTAGTTATATAGGCCTACGTGAATAAATATAATAAAACTCAGTCTTGAAAATATTGTGGTAAATAAAATTAAAGTTTGAGATCATAATTATGAGGCACTGCAGGGTATGCACAAAAGTTTTAGAAACAAATTTCATGAGAATTTAATAAAAGCTGTAAAGATATCCTTTGACAAGAATATACAGTACAGTACTACACAGGTCTGTATACAGTGTATAGTGCTGTATTTTAAATTTTTGGATGAATTCAAAAATTAAGCATTTCACTGAAGTGGTTAGCATTACAGTATGTTTGCTGTATAATCCACTGAACTTGATTTCAGCAAAGGCATGGCCTTGCACACACTTAGAATGGACCTTGTGCTATGTACTAGACCTTTTACAGCATTATGTAGCTTCATATGCTTGTCTGTGCCTCGATTTTCAGGCTGGCCACAGTTAGTCATCATTGGAAACCTCCAGTGAATGAGTGTCTGAAAATATTAAAGGGATTTAGATGTTCAACTTATGTATGAAATCATTGATACAAAATAGTCCTTGATGTAGAAAAGGTAATTTAATTACTGGTCATATGTTATACAGCAACTAAGGTCTGGTAGAATCCGCATTTAGAAAACCTGAATTCCGCACACAAATTTTGTCAATTCTGTTTTTCCGCGCATCAATAAATAGGCATTTTCCACGTCAAATCCGCGCTGAAAATGTGCCAAATCTGCATATAATTACGCACCTAAGGGTCCTGGTAGACAACCATATATATATCCAAGTTACAGATGTGTAATAAAAATAATCGATCATGTCGATCACAAATACGAAAATAGTCGCCTAACCTATAGATGACCTTTAAAAAACAATGCATAAAATAATCCAAATATTCCACAATTTCGCTCATGTCGATCACAAATACACAGTCGGCCTAACGTATTCCCCTTTAAAACAATGCATAAAATAACCACAAAAATATGCCACAAAACATACATTGTAACTGCACAGCCTGTTGACCTAAACACCGCGACACTGTCTACTCAATTGTTTAGGGCTTTTGTGTTCTTTGCTGATTGATAAAGCAACTTCTTCACCCCCATGTATTAAAATAGATCAAACAAAACAGTGAACAACAGTTAACATTCATATGTTTATTTCTAGTAAACAAAAATAAACAATGGTAATGGAGTCCAGATTGTTAAAAAATCATTTAAAAAATGACAACCCTAGATTGAGGTCTAAATAAATCATTGTTTTAATTGCTAAAATGTTGTACCTTGTCATGGTCGCCTGGCCACATATGGTGAAATTTGATACAAAATCGTCAAATAATACTAAACAATGAATTATTTAGAATCTTAACTGGTATTGCAAATTTGTGATCAGAAATTATATGGGCATGAAGGGGGGAGGAGGGGCACTTGCATTCATAGGTGGATATGATGCATGAACATGGACTTACAAAATGCACCCTAAACAATATTTCCACTGACTAAAAACATACCCTAACAAGTATTATTGTGTGTTTTTGCTACCCTAAACAAGTAAGCAATGCACTGTGTCGGTAATATACCCTTTGTTAATCTTGCTTTGCTTTACTTTAGATTTACAGTATATTTGATGATTTTGATCTCTGCTTAATTGGCGTATCACATACCCTAAATACATTCTCACAATTTCAGGGTTAAGAAAAACATACCCTTTCCCCCATCTTGTCTGTTTTTGTACATCAATTGTTGGAAAAAAAAAAGGATCCTTTTTACATGTTTTTTGTTCAAGGGCAGTGTGAAACCCTAGTGCTTTTGTTTTTACACGAATTTCGATTTTTGCACATTTTAAACATCCAACATGTGTTCTATTCATACCAAAAAAGGTTATCCAATGCAGGACAATCTGAGTTGTATTTGCCGATTAAAACAGCTATTGGATAATTTAAAGTCACAAAAACCACTGGTCATAACAGCGGGAATTTAAGCAACATACATGCCGTTAAGGCAGCATCGAGCCGCGCGGGTGAATTTGTGCAGCGTTATGAAGCGGCTGAGCCGTGTTTTAATGTATTTTGCGAGAACGAATCTTGGAAAAAACGAAAAAAAACATGAAAAGTAAAATTTTTTTTTTTTTTTTTTTACAAATTTTCAATTTCTTCTGATTTTGTGGAGTTGAAGACAAGAGGTTTGATTCAATAGTGCATAAAGATGTATTTTCATCACTTGCACAATTGCAACATACTCAATTTTG
Organism: Ophioderma brevispina; assembly: GCA_023653785.1. Taxonomy (NCBI): domain Eukaryota; kingdom Metazoa; phylum Echinodermata; class Ophiuroidea; order Amphilepidida; family Ophiodermatidae; genus Ophioderma; species Ophioderma brevispina. The sequence continues at coordinate 3,517 of JAMKCH010048605.1, forward strand.
GAAGTTAATAGGTCAAAGTTATTTGAGAAAGAGACAGCTTGAAAATGGCGTGAAAAAGGCACTTTTGTACTAAAACACAGATCTTCTCAATGTTCAATTTTCGGCAAAATTTGGCAAATTTCAGCAGAAAAGATAAATCAAAAAAATACCGAAGTAAAAGGTCAGGTTTAACCTTTAATACGATAGCAATCGCTCTTCTCTAGGGACGGTTTCTTCAATTTCATTTTTTCGGTTTCTAACTAAAGATATTCTACAATATATACTAAATTGGAAAAGAAAGGTAAAAATCACACTTTTTTGACATTTTTTACTTATGTTTCGAAAAGTAAGCTCTATTTTTAAAAAAAATGAAAACCGTCCCTAGACAAATTGTCTGTCTAAAAAAATAACAATAAGAAATCATGAAAATTCTCAAATTGTTTTGTTATGCTTCTAAAATTTTTGTGGGAAAAGAAAAATATGTTTTTTTTTTAACCCTCTGCGATAGCGCGCCAGGGTTATAGTCATGAAGCACGAGGAATGTAGTCCCAATTTTGATGTGTTGTTTTGTAAATTCAGGGGCTACATTTATTGTTGTATGGTGACAAATTTTGGTCTTTTTTTTTAGTGGGTAGGGACAGCCTGCGCCAGGGATTGTATAGAGCGGATTCTCCCGAAATAGGGGGTAATTGGCCGTTTCGTTTGGAGCCGTTTTTACACGAAATTTTTGCTCGAAAGTCACAGGCCTTGTGTGTATTTCAAGGTGATGGCGAAGCCTGCCATTGAGCAGAGGATTTGAAGAGTGAAAGTGTGTCGTTTTTATGAATTTTTGATGTATTAAGTGGAGTGAAACTCTATGCTCAAAGTAAGGGCTGCCTTGATCATCTGGTATGTCTTTCAAGTAACATTTTCACAATTAGCATTGGAAAGTTTACTACCAAGTTTTAGCACTTTAGGCCAGTTGACCTTACAAACAGGTCCATGGTCACTCTAACTCTGGAAGAGGGAATATTTGTAAACAAACTATTTTTAAACATATCTATATTTTAAAATTTCAAGTAGGCCCTTCTTCTTAATAACCATGAATTTAACTTGAAATATTTATTAATTAATCAGTCTCATTATTAAGAACTCAAGCTTTAGGCCATTTAACAATCAATTTCGCCACATTCTTGTGAAAATTAAAGGGCTGCAAATGTTTATTCTTGTTTTGGAATAGGACTATATCAGACAAATGAATTGATCTTGATATACTTGCTAATTCAAAACAGGTTCTCTATAGAGAGAACACCAGACAGCCTTGTTTTCAATACATTGTAGCTGGTTATCACTTGGTAGTAAATTTTTGTGTTTATCTTGCAATGATAGTTATGCCTATAACTTCATTAGCACTATCCAATTAACAGTTTGGGTTGTCCTTGATTAACTGGCTAAATAAACCTGGGAATGATCAGGGGCTACATTTCTTGTTGTATGGTGACAAAAGTTTGGTAGTGGGTAGGGACAGCTGCGCCAGGGATGTATAGAGCGATCTCCCGAAATCGGGAATGTTAATTTGGCCGGTTGGATTCCCGTTTTTTAAAGAAATTTTTGCTCGAAAGTCACGCCTGTGTGTTATTTCCATGGTGATGGTCGAAGGCATGCCATTGAGGCAGAGATTTGGTGCAGCGTGCAACTCTATGCTCAAGTAAAGGGCCGCCTTGATCATCTTAGTCTTTTCAAGTTACCATTTCACTAATTAGCTTGAAAGTTTTTACTACCAAATTTTTAGCACCTTAGGCTTTGCCTTACTAACGTCCATGTCACTCTACCTTCTGGAAGAGGGAATATTTGACAAACTATTTTTAAACATATCTATAGTTTAAAATTTCAAGTAGCCTTCTTGCTTAATACCATAATATTACTTGAATATTAATTTAATCATGTCTAATTATTAGAACTCAAGCTTTTAAGCCATTTAACACAATCAATTTCCCACATTCTATGTGAAATTAAAGGGCAGCTGTCAAAAATTGTTATTCTGGTTTGGAAGAGGACTATATCAAGGACACAATGAATTGATCTTTGAAACAGATCTGCTAATTCAAAACAGTTGCTTCTGGATAGAGACGCCAGACAGCCGTGTTTTTTCATACTTGAGCTGGTAATCACTTGGCAGTAAATTTTTGGTGTTTTATCCGCTAAATGATAGTTATGCTCTAACTTCAATTAGCACTATCCAATTCACAGTTGGGGTTGTCTTTGATTGAACATGGCTATATACCTGGGAATGTATATCTGCATCCAGAGTAACTTTCATTATTCCCTTGACCCTTGGGACTTGCCCATCCTTGGGTTTCAACTTCATACTTTCAACTAGGCAGTGGTTTTTATTTCAAGTCATTTTCATCTTCTAGGACTCTTAGTTGTAGGAGATTATTAGCTGAACAATACTTTAGTCAGAAAAAGTACCTTTCCTCAACAAACATTTGTTATACATGTAGAAACATATTTGTTTTTGAAACATCTAAAAAATAACATATTGAGTACTCTTATATTTTGTCACAAACTATGATCAGGCTTAGACTATTTAATTATGTATCTTATTTGATGTTGAAATAAGATATTGTTTTAAGACAATAGACAAGTGACATAGCCTTAATATAGAGGCAATTGTATTTCACACTATATTTATCGTCATATCAAATAAGAAACAGAATTTCTACTACCTATTTTGATTTTTCACTTGATCTTGGAGACGTTGTAATGAAACTGTGTGATTTTTTTTTTGTACCCAACTTTGTAAGTCCTGCATAAAGTAGAGAACAATGTTACCATTTCACAAAAGTCAAATTGTTTTGTATTCCATTTTACAAAAAAACGATTTTCACCCGATTTTCTGTTACATGAAAATCAATTGAAATGACCATATAAAAAAAAAAAAAAAAAAAAAAAAAAAAAAAAAAAAAAAAAAAAAAAAAAAACAAAAAAAAAAAAAAAAAAAAAAACAAAAAAAAAAAAACAGTCTACCTTACCTGTTGAGAGATTATCAGTCATTGAGTCATAGTGTTCCCAAAAGTTTGGCCTTCCATGCCCGACTCTTCAATGTTCACAAACTTTTGAGATTATAACACACATTTGACCGACAAACGGTAAATTTGAAAGCTAAGACTGTCCTTTTAAATGTTTTAATTCTCATGGTCACCACGATATTTTGTAAGTGACAGCAGAGCACTTTTTCCCTTTTACAAGTTTTTGAGACAGGATGTATGACATCTTTCAAGCTTTGGACTTACGTTTAACGGACACGTGTTATGAAAAATATTTAGGGTGAAAACGGCATGTTTTAAGGAAATATCATATAATTTTCAGATTTGGCATTAAAACCCCAATATTTTCACTCGATTTTGAGAAACAATTAATTTTTGACTAATTTGAGCCAAAAATGTACATTTTCGGGTGACAAAATTTTGACTGCTATTCCTGTGAGGGGTATGAACATGAAAGCTACCTAGTAGTGACTAATTCCTTATACTAATCATGTGACAGGGTACATTTGTAATCAAATCATTAATGACATCTTTTCGTTATTTTTGTAACAGGGTTAGAAAGTCCTGATGTCAGGTGTCATTGATTTGGTAACAAAGCAATTTCGCCCAATTTTGTGATTGAAAAAGCTATTTCTCCTCAATGGTATGAGCTAGGGTGATGCTTCTTGTCTTTTTGTGCAGTATTTTCAATCGCTAAATAGTGATATAAAACTGGACTAAGTTTTGATGTACTGAAAAAAAATAAAGTAGTAATGTTACCCCTACCCCTAACATGTCGGAGGGCGTGAAAAAATAAAGGCCTTCGCAAAAAAAGTCATCCTTCAAAACTGTGAGTTTGGCTAAACAAGAAGAACCTTGCTATAGCCCAGACCTCCCTCTAAGCAAGTTTATATTTGTTTATGCCCTGAGAGTCCGTTTTTGAAGGACTTATTTTTTTTGCGGCCGATTTTTGCTCAAATTTGAGGACTTCGGGCAGAAATATGCCTGTTACAGTGCTATGGGAAAAATTTTTCCCGTTATAATTATGCATTTTTTATTTCAGAGTCCGTTTCTAACAACTTTCACCTAGAAAATGGTATTTTAAGTATGATATCTTTCCCTTTAAGTTTTTACCATTCTGTCCACCAAACGTAAGTCAAGCTTGAAAATGGGCCCCCCTTGTTCCCCCCCCCGTAGATACCTGCTGCTTATTAAGCAAAGGGTTTACATGCATCGTTGATGCTCTCATTTATATTTTTCTAAAATACTGCGTTTTCCAAAAATTTTTTTTAAATCTGGTGCCATCATCGTTCATCGTCAATTTGTCTTTCTATGAAATGTATGCTTTTACATGCAATAATCAATATTTGTCAAAGTTATAAACAAAATTGATACTCGGAAACTCAAGGTTGACACTGTCCTTAATGCTATATCCCACTGGAATACACTGCCCCCCCCCCCCCCCGGCGCCTGGGTGAAAAATATCCGAAATTTTAAAGGGGCAGTTTCGTGATCTACACCTTGTCCCCACTTACCTTAACGTGTGCTCTTGTGATAAAAAACTGAAGTTGTAGGGACACAAAGTTTGGCCATTGAGCAGGTCATTCCATTTATGGGGTTTCAACAAGGCTTTAAGGCTGACTGACCTTGTTCCAAATAACAATAATGTGCTTGCTTACATCTCATGCCAGTGCAGGTTCCATTTTATTTGTGACTGTATAGGCTGGTGTGTATCAACACACTTGGCTTCACTTGTAAAGCCATTGTAAAATACTGTACACCTGCCATTAATTGGTGAAGTTATTGAGAGGGAGCAAGTGTAATTGATGTAGCTTGCTTGATACAGAAAAGAATACATGTAGGTGGTCCCTAGTATTGAATTTGGGTATAAAAACAGCTAGCACTTTGATATGATTTGCAGGCTCCAATAAATCGCCTGTCCGATTGCCCGGGGGCAACCAGATTTTTTTTTTTTCGTGCTAGCGGATTCCTGGTACTCGTGGTCTGATAGGGCAATTGCGCTACAAATAATAAAACTTGAAATAATGTTAGTTTTTATGTTACCATACAAATTATTTGATCAAAAAATCCCAAAACAAATAATGTAATTTTATAAACTTGGCCTTTACGCAAAACCAACGTCTCCGGATATCCCAATCCACATAAAATAAGCAATCATATGGTGATCAGATTAAATTCCAGCTGAAGCAATTTTTGCTACGTCATATTCCCGTTTTATTGTTGATGTTTTCGGGCTTGCTCAAACCTCCCTCTGATACGTCTTATCTTTCCCTATTACGAAACTAATAGTCACAGGGACGGGAATAACCAATTGTTGTTGGCATCAGTCGTACAGTGATCTGTGATCCGATTCGACCATGCGATTAGCTGTGTAGACTCAAGAAACTTCTAGACCTGGCGGGGAAGTTCTCATGAAGAATATTTAAAAATAAAGTAACGTAAGAACTATCACATACAAAAACCAATTAAATGACTGAATGTAGGTAAGCCTTAGGATTGTTTCATGTAGCCTAACAATATTACCTTGAATCCTTGACGTGTCCATCCATTTTATTGTCATAAAATGTGTAAATTGCTTGCCCCTTCCATGTAGTGGTAGGTTCCAAATGGAGACTAATGTTTTGCACGTGGTTGATTAAAATTTAAAGTACCCTCATGAATCAAATGTTGTTTTATACGTTTTTTTGCTTATATGGAAAACATAAGTATTATTAAAAAAATTAATAATATTGCACTTATTGACCTGACTGCCAAACTGTTATGACATCAATAATCCAGAAAAACATATAGCTGGTGAAAAGTAATCGTGCCCGCAGTAGTGGTTCTGTCCCAACTTTAAGATGTTTTACTCACGTCGTTGGCTAAATGGTCAAGCAGCTTGTTTTTGCACGAAACCGGTGGTCATTTGCATAAAACTTAAAAGCATCGTTTGTACTCAACCTCGTCAGCTCTGCTCCATACACGTGTGCGTGTAAAATGAATTGGGGATCACCATTGGCCCAAAGCATAATATGTTTTTTCACATTCATGTGTGTTTTCTAGTCAGACATTAGATCATCATTTTGAGAGTCAGTCATGATCATGAATAGAGTCTAATCAGCAAAAACGCTGAACATGACGATGGGATAATGAAAATGGAAGCATCTTACTTCTCGAATAAACATGATAACCGGATATAGCAAGGAAATAAAAAGAAAAAAAATATGCTCAGTGAAGGACAGAACTTTCACATTTAACTGTTTGAATTTTAACTAAAATTAAGGATTTTAACAAAGAAAAGTAAATGAAAGTATGCCTTTAATTATAGATTGTTTACAGATGATTGTAGCGGGGCAGGTGGTTTGTACCAATGTTAGAGGTTATTTGGAACCCTAATTGAATGAATGTGTTGTTGGTTGCAGTGAATGAAAATTTCATCTTTCATGCTTGCCTTGGGTTTGAAAGATAATGATATATGCTCTGAGCTCCATGTCTACAATGTGCTTCCATAAACTCAGTTAAACAAAACTTGGTGAAATGCCTCTGCTGATATTGCTTGGTGTTGTCTGCAGGCACTGATGGACAACATTCAAGAAGTCAAAAGGAATTTGATCATTGAGTTCTATTCTTTTGAAATTTCACAGTTATTCTAATCTTATAGGAAAGTAAAACCAATAAATACAAAATTTCTATAAAGCCCTCCCTCCATTTTGCCAACATGTACAGGTAGTCCATACATGATGTATTTACCTGGATTTTAACTAGCTTGTTGCAAACTATTTTTGTGTCAAATGCAATGGGAGCCAGAACAAGCTTGAAGCAATTTTCCATATAGGGTTAATAAATTGTTTGTTCCATTTTATCTTGTCATGCAGAAGAAGTTGTGAGCAACTGAGATATGATCTGGCATTAAGAAAGAACCTGGAAGTCTTAAAGAACAGGTGGGAATAAAGTATTAAGTTGATTGATTAACCCTTGAATAAAACCCAAGAAACTCGCACCTAAATGCAGCGACTTGGGAGTTTTGATATTGTATTTGATA
>JAMKCH010048606.1:0-18120 GCA_023653785.1 Ophioderma brevispina
ATCTCTGTATGAATCGTATAAAGGGCAAAATTTGAATACTATATCCCTTAAATAATCACTTTTCAAAAATCAGGAGCAGACCCCTGCCTTTTTGTGTTAAGGGGAAAATTGTCACAAGATACTAACAAGACAAATAAAGCTAACTCCTTTTTTGCTGTGATAGTCAGGTTGATAGTCATTTTCCAATAGGGACGAAGGGATATACAATGTGAAATTATAGGCACATTTAAAATACGACTGTATGTGAAACACAGATAGGCTAATTTTAAGGAAAAAGACAAAAATCCATAAAAACTCTTCATTAAGTGTCGTTATATCTTGAAACTTGTGGATAAAAACACGATGAACAAAGCAATCTGCCACATTTTGCCAAAACCCGAGATTAGTTAAATACGAGAGGATGGATTACAAGTGACGATATGGGCTCTAGATGATGACATGTCAAAATTTTGTACAGTTGCCATAAAATATTTATTCAATTTCATATTTACACTGATTTATGTTACACATAAGAATTACACAAACTTCTCTCTCTCATTGTAGAAGCCTTTTGCAGAGCAGTCTTTGTCCTTCCAGTCCTAGGAAAAGCTTCAAAAGACATGATGCATCACCAGGCTAGTTCCTGGCTGTTTGTTTCTTCTTCTTTGCCATCCCAAACATTTGAGGAGAAGTAATCTACAATTTAAAAATTTAACTGAAATAGGGGCTTCATTCCAAGTGATTTTGCTGTTACAGTGGGCATACAACATGATAAGGGATCATACAACATGCATACCTGTCAAAGATGGCAAATGGCCCCATTAAACATGTTGCAACTTCAGATGCATGAAACATGGCCTATTAATGTCATGACATTTAAAAGACACTATCAGTGATTCACCAAAAGTTTGAAAATTTGAAATTTGCAGGAAGAGATTAAAAGTGAAGGATAAGGCTGTAGGAATTTTATGAAGGTATATTTTCCAACTGAAAACATTGAATAAGGAAGAAAGCAATAGTGTTCAAAGATGTGAATTTCCATTCAATACTTGTTGTATAATGTCGTACAGACTGCGCTGACTAAACATCCAATTTTTGGTAGGTTTTTTTTTTTTGGCCTTTTGGCTCTTATCCCTTGCAGGTTATTAAAGATACTAACCTAAATTGTTAGTTTTTTTTTTTTTTTAAAAAATTTAACAAACATGCTGATTTTTGATGATTTTCTTTTTTCATGTTTTTGAAATAAAAAGTCATTCATGATAGTTACCTTTAAGTGAAAGATCCAGGTAGCATATATGTAAGCAGCAATAAACTCTAAATATGTAATTAAAAACAAAAAAATGATATTTTAAGTACATCCGAGTTATTAAAAACACGGTTCTAGACATTGTGCCAGACCTCCATTATGGTACATTTAGTGATAGATACTCCTTTGTAGAAGTTTTAAAAATAAGTCTGGCTATACAGTTCAGACAACTTTTAAGACAGGTGAGAATTATTTCAGTTTCAGTTTTTGACCTTGCTCTGTATGATGTAGTCAAAACAGACAGGTCAGAATATTACCTTATCTGTTTAAAAGCGATAAATGCAGGGTATACTTATTGTATTTTGTAAGATGTTGAGATTCCCACCCGATTCGCCAGATCATCTGTGCGAAGAAGTTTTTGCAATTAGACTTATTAGAACACCTAGTAGTAGTTCGTCGTAAACCCAAATTTAAATCCAGTTTTGTCCGCTAACAAGGGTGGCTGATTACTCTCACACAGCAATACTGCTGAATGAGGATTTATTGAGCAAAAGTTATTGACCGGATGCCTCTTCCTGACTTTCAATGTCTGGATGGCCACCCATTAGCTGGTCTCCAGAGCTGACGCCCTTGTGGTACATATTCTTTAGTTATACCAGGGTAACCAGCTACCCTCATCGGATTTCCATATCCGCGGCCATAATCCGCTATAGAAACCTCAGACTGAAAATACCACAGAGGTACTGTAGTCTGTGCGAAAAAAGGACCCATCAGCGCCGAATTGGCAGTCAGTCAAAGCGGCCACAGCAAGAGGGTAGATCTTGCGGTTAATCTGCCAAAGAAACCACTAACAATCTAACCTCTATGGGCTTTAAGCAGCCCGTGAGACTAATTGCAATAAATGGAATTCAGGAATCTAGCCCAATCAGCGAGACAACAGCAAACTGCTTTCAGACATGATAATGCGATGTTCAACCCAACTTGTACTCAAGTCAGGAGACATAAAGACGCATGTTCAGCTCAATAACCATAATTTTTCTTTGCGATACAGATAGATCAGGGTTTGAACAAATTTATTAACCAGAGTAAACATCCCATCCTCAGATGATAAAATGCAAGATGGGCACTTGTAAGCATGGTAGTGTCCCGCAAAAAATAATAAATGAATGGCAACCTCAAAACACAATTGCCAACTGAAAAAAGCACTGGATTTGCCAACAATTTTTTCCTGTTCCCCAATTGGAAAGGCGGGGAACCCATCAGACAGAAAATGGCTATTGCTTTAGAATGTTTGGATGGTGCCACCCATGGCAGAAGCAGCGAAGAAAAAGGAAATATGGCAAAGTACCAAAAACCCAAGAACTCTGGCTATCTTACTTTGGGCCCAAGGTTAACCCAATTATCCTGAGAATATCTATCATCAAAGGAATCTGGCCTTTGCCCAAGACTCATAACCCAGCCAACAGAACAAAAAGAAGGGTTTGCAATTGGTGCTAATTGTATGTTTTGAGATGAATAACTCCATGAAAGAACTGATTAAGCCTGAGATAAACAAGAGATATGTTCCCAACAGCAACCCACCATAAATCTAAGAATTGAATATGGTATATTCCATTCAGGTAAAAAACCACTGAGTTGGCTTTTTTCCCGTGGAACAGCAGTCCGAGACAAAAGACCTTGAATGACAGGGGTAAAAACTACATTCACGGTCCTTTTTTCGGAACCGCTAGTGTCGTCTCCGTACCAGGTTGTGAATAGGTACAAATGTTACATGAGGTCACCAACATGTGGGTGACTACCCAAGGTCCATTGTGCACAGATGCATCATCGTAGCCCCTTACGGAACTCATAACGGCCATCAATGTATTAAATGGTTAACATTTTGACCACAGACACACACACAGATCCAGACACTGCCCAGATTAAATCCCTATGTGCTTCCTGCATTCTCTTGCCAGATGACACAAAAAAAGATTGGTGGTGGTGGTGGATCGCTTGTTTTGAGAAGAAATAACCACCACAGCAAAAAACAATGGCCCTTAAACAGGTAATTGGATGGCAATCCAAAGAAGGCAAATACCTACACCAAGCCCTTAACACCACAAATCCTTGTGAAAATAAAATCTGTATCATCAGAATGTTTGAAAGCAGCTCAATTGACAGCTTCAAAACCAATGACACATCGTTCCAGAAAACCAACAAGGTTTTCAAAACAGCATCAAAGAGTTCCAGAACCAAGCCAGAGGTTTCAAACAAATCAAGACACACAGCACAAGAAGGGTTTTAGGAAAATGAGGACAAGTAACCTAATTGCATGAAAAGAATATCAATCTCAAATGGGATACACTTGAAAAATCTTTAAGGAGGGGGAATAGCCCGATATAAATTCTAAACTTTCATCTTGAAACCCCATCTGGAAAGTGTTGCGCTAAAATTTTCTATGAATTTTGATTGGATCTAAAAACATGATTTTTGCAAGCCTTATGATGCCTGTGCAGAACAAATATTGGTCAAACACATTTTTTGCTTCCAAACCAAACATCCATTATTCATAAAGATGTTTCAGTTACATGAGAATAGTAAGCTTTGCTCTGAATACCAACATTTTGACCACTTCAGGTGAAAATGCAACAAAAACAAATCCAGGCAAGACCACTATTAGTTTAGTGTTGAAGGAGAGGAAAAAGACCAAAAAAAATAACATTGTTTTGATTGCCCTCGTCCGCCTTCCTGTATGCCGTCCGTCCCTGACCATTTTGAACTTTTTTTAAATATTACTTTTTAACTTTTAAAGTGGAAAAAAAGAAAAACAGCATTATACCTTTAACCATAGGTTTTTGGTATGCATCGGATTGAAATTGGTGGGGCACCCTCGTTAAAATGTGCATATTTAGCAGGAACATCAGTAGGCCAGATGTTTGATGTCACTGCACCACAGATGGAGACGAAAGAGACATGGCATTACTCACAAATCAAAACCAGTTACCAATGCAAAGAAGTTTGTCGGGGGAAGGAAAATAAGGAAAGGAAAGGCTCCATATTTGTACATCCCATGCGGGTTCAATGGGAACTGTTTGGTCCCAAGCTAAAATGAAGTCTTGAAAGAGAAAAAAAATGTCATGACATGAGCATGAAAATGCATGTGCTTAAAACAGAAAAAGAAAAAAAAAATAGCATTGTACATGCAGCAGCCCGAGTGTTATCAGAACAGCTAAAACAGACTTAAAAAATAAATGTATTTATTTTTTATACTTTTTGTTTATATACAAATTAAGTATTTGTCAGCAAAACCTTAATATTTGCTAAAATTTTCATCAATGTGATTTGAGCATGTTTGAATGTATTAAAAAATGTTCAGCTGGGTATATTGAAATGTGTTGTTTGAATCATTAACTGCTGTCTGAATTGTCGATGCAATAACTGATTATTCATTCTCGTGGCAGAAAAAAATCCAAACGACCGACTATTCTGCCAGGGCAGCTACAACCATTTGTTTTGGCCTAATTGAGATAAAAGTGCCTTACTCAAAGGTACAACATATTGGCTGCAGTGGGACTCAAACTCACAATCTTGCTGTGTGAGTCTGGCGCTCAATTCACTGAAACAACTGTCCACAAGGACCACAATAGGAAGGTGGTAAAGCAGTAATGGACGCTGCAGGCCTAGATACCAAACATCTGTAAGGCCACTCAACAAGGAACGCAAGAGTGTTGAACGAAAGCAAATTATAGGCCAAAAATAGAGGGCTAGCAAATGCACATTCAAAAAGTAGTACAATACACTACGATCAAAGAAAGAAAGTCAGAAATCAAAATCTTAATATTGTTCAACAGTATGGAACCCTCATGTCAACGATTGGTTGAAAAAATTGAATCCATTCATGAGAAGAGGAGCTAGATTTGTATTCCAATGGACTATAGGAGGAAAGTGGATACTCTTAAAATCAGTAAAATCATTAATAATCAGGTAGTTCATACCAGAACACAAATTGGTTGTAGTCGGCCTCAACACGCAGATCATCTCTCTTGAACCAAAAACAAATCCATCCACCAGACTTACTGGAAGAAAGAGAAGAAGAAAACTCACTTTTTCTCTTACCGTTAAAGAGTGAAAATTTACTGCAATGTATAGTAATTATTACGAAACCTAAAGTCTTCAAGAAGAGTTTGACAGTTCATTACAAGCCACCCAGACAGCAGCATAAAGCACCCCTATCTTCTTATACGGCGCCTTAAGGGAGTGTTAAGAATATCGTCAAGATCAAGAAATTATGATCATGTGGTGTTACATTTAAAAACAGCGACTACATCAGTGAACAAAGAAGATGCCTAACAAAAACACCTCAAAGACAATAGGATTATAAAGAGAAAGAGACAAGACTTGGGTTTATATGAAAAAACTATAAGATATAGTGTATTTTCCCAAGACCGAACTTCCAACCATGTGACCAGGCCGTTCCATTAGCATGGTGAGGAGGCTACTTACCCAAGAAGGAACTATCGATAGAATTTTGACTGAAAAAAGGCCACCACAAAAAATAATTATGTTAAACCATACCCATTGTATTGCTGACATTAACATCCATTACATCAGACTACTGCCTGATTACAATTTTTTACCTTACTGTATCGCTGAAATGTATTACATAGACCCAATGGTATTTAACAAAAAATCTTACAAAAGCCTACAGACTCTAAAAAGGAAAATGTATATTAAAGCAGGAAGGTGAAAGAAGTAGTAATAAAAAAAATGCGCCTATGCAATGATGGTAACTAGCCACACTCCATTGATTTTCAAAGATTATAGCTTTGTGATTACATTCACTTGCCGATTCACAGGTCACGATTTTCAATGTTCAAAGCCTTTAATTTCAAACTAATATGCAAAATGGTTTTCAATTCTCGGCCTCTTTTTAAATTGAACATCCAAAATAGCTGCTTCATTAATTCAAAAAATATCCGAATCGGTCGGTTGAAAGTTGGTTGAAATAGGTTTTGCACAAGGCAGATTATACTTACTTACAAGACAGTATACCGGTTCAGATTATAAATGACCAAAGGTTGGACAAAAGTGTTATCTTTGGACAACGGGCAAATCAATTGCTAAAATAGTTTGAGATTTTGAACTTGAAATTTGAGTGGTTAGCATATAAAAATTCAACATTGAATCTTCATTTGATTTTAGGAATGTGAACTACAGAGAAGGGATTCTAATGGTTTTAGATTTATATGCACAAGTTACATGTTAATTAGAAAGTTGGATGTGAAGATATGTTGTCGATAATTAAACGGTTTGTCTATGCTTTCATCTTCCTTGAGTCAGTGACGTCAGTGTGTAATGCAATTAGTTGCAGCATAATGTGAGCGTTGCTTCAAAGGTGACATACGCACACGAGGGTATAAAGGCAGCTCGAAAATATAATGCAAACTAAATGCCTGTGAACGCGTTGACGTCAATGACTCGAGAGGAAGGTTAAATGGAGTATAGTGGTACTTGTTCTGTAGTTGGTTCCTTCTTTGAATAAGGAGCTTTAATATGAGATCAGAATGCTTTAAAGGTCTTGTGGATCTCAAACGGATTACGAAATAAAATATAAAGATTAAACGAGACTGTTGAAGTGTAAAACAAAACCATTGATTTTATGAAGTTAATGGCGAGAGTGAGAGATTATGTGGCTCCTCACCCACGCCGACTTTCTTGGAGTAAACAAGTGAATTTTTCTATAGTTTTAATGGTGCTGGAGATATTCGGCCCCATAAATTTTAAAACTGATGCACATGCGCAGATGGGATCTCACATAATCTCTCAACCACTATTACTTCGTAAATCAAGATTACATGTGACAAGGTAAGTCTTGTTTATTCACCTATTTATCCAGTGAACCATTTTCAAGATTACATTATTTTGACATATGACCATAATCATTGGTCAGAGAGAAAGTCACAGTGACTCATTGAATGCCTTATTGAGGTAAAAACATGAGGACTTAGCCAGGTTTGTAGCATTCGCCTTCATTATTTTGACATTTTAATCACAGGGTCAATGAAAAGTGTAACCATTGAATTGATACAGCATTTAAATCGGACTTCAACTTTCAAAGACGACCTGAAAAATGAAAACTGGAACACACAACATACACATGCACGCTCTGCAAAAATGCCCCCTCCTGTTTTCAAGCCAAGAGGGAATAAAAATCATAAAGAAAACTTGTAAATATTCCTCTGTACAGTATAAGATGCATCTCTTTGGGGTATTGCATGTAAATAACTAACCAATTAGTCGGGTAAGTACTGAGATAAATTTCAGGTGAAATGCATTGATGACTCACTAAAAACCACACCAAAGACATACTGTCTAAAATAATTTCAGTCAGCTTAGTCGTATCAGTTGGGTCACCAAAATAGTTAAGCTTACCTCTCAAAGTAGTTACAAAAAGACAGCATTTTTGCTATACATGTATTTTGAAGCTCCTCCCAATTTGATTGCAAAATCATTACAAAACAACATGGGCCATTGCACACCTAGTAATACTAAGGAACTTCAATATGGGTTGGATAACGATATAAAAAAACACATATTGCAATGATTTGCAACCAGTTCTTTACAGTGTCTGACCCAGCCTGACAAATTCCATTTGTTATCATTTCCCAATAAGTTGCATTGCCTGAAATATTTGAAATTCTTGACATTGTGGAGGTATTTTTTTTTAAGTAAATAATTTGCATTGCCTGAAATACTTGAAATTCAATCTAGTTTACAAATTCATTTAAATCCAAAAAGTCTCTCAGAAAAAAAGTGGAAAAAAGAAGGTAAAAAGGCACAAGGCAATTGATCGAAGCCTACATTTTACCTTCTGGTTTAACTTTTAAAAAGAAAATGCATTTTTGCTTAGGCTTTTTTTTCTAGACTAAAGCCCGGTTGATACTTGACGCGATTTTCTCGCAGCGGGACAGCGAGACGAGTTCAGCGGGAATCGCTGAAGTGAGTTCTATAAAAAATTGTTTGAGTTTTTAACTTTGACGATTCTCGCTGACGATTTTTTTACGTTCATCCAATCGGAAGTCTTCATTTGGCCCACGTGAGTGCAGTCCAAGGTCAACATCCCCCAAATCGAATTTGGTAAAAATGCACATGCATCATGGCGAATCTGAGTAACGATCAAATAGAGGAGGTGGCAAAATACCCCCACCACAATGACCAAAGGATCCGACTACAAGGATAGCATTAAGAAAAAGAATTCGTGCGGAGGCGATTTGTTCTTCCACCTTACTAAATTTTGAGGGCTCTATGGAGCAAGAAGCTTAGGTTATTTATAGTTCATCTTTTAGGCCTATGTCAGACGTTGTACCACTTCGTTGTACCCATCTCTGGCTGGGGCTGGATCATATTTTTGAAACACAGTGTTTTGGACACGATAAGAAGACAGAAGGCGCCCCGGAAGAGGCCTATGTCGTATCAGACTTAAGACATTTCCTATTTTAATTAAGTTTACGGCAGAGTGAAATATGAGAATGGCCGTCGAAGCAAAGCAACAAAATGATAAGAAACATATTATCCACCGTCCAAGCATAGGATCTAGCACGAGGAGGAACCATCTGGCATAGCAATTGAAATTTCTATGCGGATATTTTACCCCAACCTGCCCCAACATGTGATATTTTCGCTGCAAACTGCGGGCCAACCTATTCTTGAAATAATAAAAATCCTAAAATCACTTTATCCAAATCACTTGTTACTTTACGCTATATTCTTGTATACCCGTTGGTACTAATTTGCGAGTTGGAAATAATTGCATGAATATACGCACAAGCCTTATAATTAGGCAACAGAGACCAGTCTTGCACTATACTGGCAATACAATGAGGTTCGCGGGCACATTTTTCCAGCTTACGAAATCGAGAGAAATCGCGAAAGATTGCGTGAAATCGTTGCGTTTCGGGGAAAATCGCGGCGATTTCTCGCAGCTGAAAAATCGCGTCAAGTATCAACCGGGCTTTAACCTCCTACTTTTTTCTGAATTGTTACTAATATGCTTACTTAAAGGCACTATCGAGTGATTTGCTAATCAGAAAATCAAAAAAAAATCCTCAAAAATCAGATTTTTTGGCCTGCTGTAACAAGTACAGGTACCCTAAACATATCCTGCAAATAATAAGGCCAAAGCTCCTAATAGGACAAACTCGATACTAAAAAGTCAGTCTGTCCTTTCGGACACTTACTACAACACATAATTGAATGGAGAGTCATATCTTTGAAACACTGCCAATTTTCCTTCCTTTTTTATCTCATGCTTTGGTTGGAAAAATGTAATTTTATGAGAATCCTACAGATTTATCCTTCACTTTTAAGCTATTCCTGCAAAATTTAAAATATTTTGACTCTTTTCGGATAAATCACTGATAGTGTCTTTAATTACTAAATTTTGGTGTGTTAACCCCCCTGGGCACTGCCACCTATGATAATCTGTCTGATTGGGCCTCATTAAGGATACAACATGAAATAGTTCTCTGAATAACCAATCATAAATAGTTTTTCTTCAATTTGTTCTAATATAAACCATACCAACATTCTTAGCTTACAGTACCTCTGATTTGCTCATTACATGATATTACCTTCCAATTAACCAATCAAAATAGTGCTTATATGCCATAGATGGCAGTAGTACCCAGCTGGGGTTAGTAGGCTTGAATTATTTTGGTTGGCTTTGTCTTTTGTCAGGCTGGTGTTCCCTTAATCTACTTTCCTCCTCCAAACAAGCCCTTATTTTTTCAGAATTGGGGCGGATGCTTGCTTAGTTCGTTGCACTTCTGCAATTCATCAATTTTTCCAGATAGTCCATGACCAGCTTTACTAGTCGGTCTGTCTGTTCGCTAGACGGCTTCTCGTGCCGTTTTAAGTAGAAAAGCTGCTAAGGATTCTGGGAGTTGAGCGAGTACCCTCTGGAAGGATTAAATGGCCGGTTTTTGTTCAATGATGTGATAAGGCCAGGGAGGCCCTGCCATCTTGGAGGTTCCTGGGGTGAGGAGAATGTAACAAATTTTTTAGAAGCATTACAAGGTGGTAATAACATTTAAACATCACCTTAACACTAGAGTTGCATCCTTTTCATTTGATCATTGGTAGTGATGACTCGTGGAACTGAAATTTGTTTAAACCTTTTTTTGTTTGTTTTTTTTTTTGTTTTGTTTTTTTTTTTTTATTTTTTTTAATTTGGTTTTTTTTAACTTAATCTTTTTTTTTTTTTTATTTTTGTTGTTGTTTTTTTTTTCTTGTTGGGTTCTTCTTTGTTTTTTTCCTTATTTTAAAAAAATTAAAAATATTTTTTTTCTGTGTTTCTTTTGTTTTTTTTTTTTTTTTTTTTTTTTTTAAGATTTTTGTTTTTTTGGTTTTGGCATTTCTTTTTTTTTTTTATTTTTTTTTTTTTTTTTTTTTGTTTTTTTTTCTGCCCTGCTTTGTTTTCTTCATTCTGCTCCCAGACTCTTGTGGTGCTCTAGGCTCTCCCCGCCCGCCCTCAGAGTGAGAGGCCAGACGCCAGTTTCGGGACGGGGGTGGTTCTCTCTTCTGGTACTAGATCCTAGGTGGTGTGGGTGGTGGGGCACCACACCGGGTGATGAATGGGCCAAGATAGCACTTTAAAGGGGGTATCCCCTGACTAGGAAGTAGGTATGTTTCCGCCCCGAATGTTCACAGAAGTGCGTACTGCCTAGTTCAAAATGGCCACCATGTTTTACTGAAAAACTGCGATGGTATTTTCGCTTACTGATAAGATCTTGTTTAGGACTGAACGAAATGAAGGTTTTTACGCGGTTTTCCTAAGTGGGGGCTTAAACAGTATTAGTGTCCCATATGGTCCGCCGGAAGAGGGCTGGTTTTTGTAAAGGTACTAATTCCAAATTGATGGGTAAGAATGTGCGAGTATATTTTAGAGAGCACCAGCAATAGAAGTGATGACATTTGTATATTCGACGGACATGATCTAAAACTCAGGAGGGCGCTGTTATACCGCTCTGGGGACATAAATTAAGAAAAACACCCCTGCACATCTTTTCGACATAATACGAACCATATGACAACTATGATAACATTTTTCGCATCCTTCTTGTACTTTGGAAAATTGCAGACCACTCAACTCTAGTTGACGCCGGAAAATGAAGATGATCTCAGGCCAGTAGAGAAGGGATAAGGACTGTGGTACAAGTCAGTAAACAAAGATAGCACGTGATGTGCTCAAAAAAAGTTGGTCACCATATTTAAATTTTCCTTCTACTATATATAGACACTTTGTCTTCACATTCTTCATAAGCTATTTTTTATGTTTTCTAGGAAAAAATTATGATTTAATTGTATTAGTTTGATGATGACTGTTGTCTTCCTATTAAAAAGTCAGTTTAAACTGTTATTAGCCCAGTATAACCAGCTATTGGACAGCAGCTCTTCTTGGACATGTCAATACCCACTTTAATATTTTTTACATCTTGAAATGATTTAGGGCAATTAATAGAAATGTTGTTTTACAACAGCAAAAAGATGGTATAGGAGGGCTGCTTTTCTTCCTGATTTACCGTACTCTAGATCGAATATAATCACCACCATCTTTAAAATCAAGCCTGTACGTAAATATAAATGCCATCATTCTTTTTGGAGCATCCTAATATTATCCAGGTTCTTATTTCAACAATTTGCTATTTTTCAGTTCATTAGCAAATAATGCGCTCTTTGCTGCACCACTTTGTGCGCCTTGATGTTGTAAGGCCCCCTTAGGCGTAAAAACTTGGTTTCGGGTAGTCGTGGATAAAATTTCCTATCTGTAATGAATTATAATGGCGGTTTTAACATAAAATAAGCGGCCATTTTGAATGGGCAGAACAACGCAAACGTGCAGCTTTTCTTTCTGATCGGAACATTCCTTATCCTAGTCAGGGGACATCCTCCCTTCAATGTGATATATGGGGAAAATAATCACCAGTTGGGTGCAAAATGAAAAAATCGCAAGTGATGCGCAGCTTATTTGACATGACACTTGTTTTTGTGGCTCTCTTTGATCCAAGAATCCCGAAGTGTCCACATTTTTTGTGCTCTCTTGTGATCAGAATCACTAGAAGGACACTTGTTTGTGCTCTCTTGTGATCCCAGAATCCCTAGAGTGACCCTGTTTTGTGCTCTCTATTGATCCAAGAACTCCCTAGAGAGACACTTGTTTTGTGCTCTCAAAATCAAAATGCACCATTATTGACCCTGTCTAGACCTTTTATGAAATTTTTTTCCCCCCAAACTTTGCCAAGGTCCCAATTGCATCACAGGGAGGGAAGAATTCTAATTTCGAACAAGTTCTTTTTAATAAAAGTTCCTAACCCAACTAGGCAGGCCATACTTTGTGAGGCAATGTATTGCAAACCCAATCTGACCACAGCTTCCCTCTTGACACACCCTATATCTAAAAACATTCGATGAGGGTTCTGTAACTTTGTAATTAAAATTTCACACTTTGGTATTTTTTTGGTATAAGTTAGGGATATACTTATATAAATTTATACATTTTTTGAAATGGTAAACTGCTAATGGTGATATAGCTGGATTTTTCAATACTTATCAAGCCATGTCTCAACTCCCAAACCCCTATCCCCGGGAATGATTACAGGTAGGGGGCTTCTGCCATCCTAAAATATAGATAGTTTAACGAACGTACCTGTAGCTTATAGAGAGAATCAGAAAAAGGACGCAAATGTTGACCTTTTACTACCTTTTAGTACGTGTGGACACCAACTCCATCCATACAGACATAAATCCAGACAGACAAGACAAACATTGCCATGTCATAAGATGAATTTTGCTGTCACAATCTGTCAAAAAACTACCGATTGATCCACCAAGTGACCCCTACTGGTATTTAAAGGTCCCAGGAAATGATGAAAACCTACTCCATCTTCCGGGACATTCCATTCCAATAAACGCGCCAGAAAAAAGAATACACTTCCAGTGAACAACCATTAGTGACACTATTGAATTTCAGTCAGTGTCATCGACATAGATTCCAACCAGCATCACCTTGAATTTCTATACTCATCTGAAAAATCATAGTCCAACTACCGATGTCATCAACCACCCAATATTGATGCTTTCTCGTTCCCTCCTTGTAGACTTGACACACAACCACAACAATTCTATTTGCATTTCATGGACCTTTAACTGCACCCTGCTCCTCACCTCAATATTTTATTTAAAAAAAAAATGGTAATTTTTAAGTTTTTTATTTATTTTCTGTAAATTTACCATAATTTTTCTAAGGTATTGGTTGTCCCCCTTGCATCCCCATCGAATATTTCACTGAGCTGGCTGTCTCCACTGATTTGCCTTGATGCCACCAGAATGCTGGAATATACAACCTGAAAAAGAAACCCCCCAATTGAGTCTGTACCTGATACTCGTAATCTTGGTTCTATTTTTCGATTCCGCAATGTCTCTCCTCTTAGTTTCTCACGTATCCCACATCGTTCGTGCTACCTGCGTTTCAATATTCATAATATTGGCAAAATTAGATAATATCTTACTCCACATGCAACTGAGCAAATAGTTCACCCTGTTGTCACTTCCCGTGTAGACATGGCTAACTCACTTTTATATGGTCTAAACAACACTCACATTGACCATCTTCATTCGCCTTAAAAATTCCACTTGCCGTGTAATAATTACACCTCCCAAAAAGTCTCGCACTTACCCCCCATATTACAAAGAGTTACAGCTGGCTACTGGTCAGGTACAGGATTGGTACAAATAATGCTCTTTGTGTATAAGGCAGTGCCCCAACATAGATTACAATTTAACTTGAATCTATAGCCCAAACACCACTCCTACTCAGTCAAACAGCATGCACCACCGTCTCAGGAACCTAGGTCCACCGATCATGGGGTGATAGGGCCTTTTCACTGGCAGCTCCACGTCTCTGGAACAAATGCCATCTTCTGTAAATTATCATCTTCCCTCATAGCAATTCAAGACGCACTCAAAACTCTCTTATTTTATCATTTACCATTCACAAATATGACCAAGGAACATGGTTTTGCACTTATCTTCACATTATGCATTTCCTTTGTTTTTTTTGCACTTACATTTCTCCTGGATGTAGATCACAATAGTAACAAGTCCGCTGATTGAAGAGCGGGAACTTCTCCAAATCTGGATTGCACAGTTCACTTGGCCTGAATGGTAACGACCCTTTGACCCCAAGGAGGCATTAGGGTACATAGGTGAAAGGTCACAGCCATAGAATGTACCCTCTTGTGTCCTTGATCATACCAACAGCCATCATCAGGGTCAAATGACAGAATTCTAAAAGAATATATGGGGTATTTTCTTAAATGATGAAAAATAACTGTTTTTGTGTCCAACGTTGCTGGAATGAAAGCTTTTACATACCTACTTCAAAAATTTTACTACAGTTTTTGTTTAAAGGTTAAAGAGATCTTGCAAAGCACTAAGCTAGTTTACTGGGTCTCTTTTCATGAATTTTGTGCAGTAAACGCAATTTCAGTTAGTGATTGCACAGAACTTCACAGGCCTTAAACAGATTGTTTGCAATCAATGAGTTGTTCCGATTACTTTTCATCCATTACGTTGCTCAATATTTTTAAACAAAAACACGTGAAAGCTTATTTGGGGCATGTTCCCACACAGACCAAATTTCTGGGTGAAGCAATTAAAGTCTTGTTTGAGCAGGAAAATAGCCTAAATACCAAAACAAACCAATAAAATGGTGTTTACCACAAGTTTACCCATCTGATAACATCACACCAGGGGTACACATCTGTACTGTGGCTTCAATGACTGCTGAAATTTGAACCCAAGCATTGAAGAGCAAAAAATAGGAAAGCGGGGCCTTGGTTGGTGTGCTTGCCTGTGGTGAAAATTCCCAGTGGGGACACTTGCTTGGATTTAAATGGATACGCAGCGATTTGCTACTCCTGAAACATCGAAAAAAATCATAAAATTCAATTTTTGTATGTTTGTTACTGGCATTGATGTGCGAACATATCCTGCAAGGTTTGGCCTTGAATCGTGTATTAAAGACAAGGCAGTACCCTTTCATCTGATTCCTGGAATTTCTATATGTTGCGATCAAAATTCCGACTTTGATCAAAAAAAGCCTTTTCCCTGTAATATTCCCAGATTTGTGCATGATATTGTTCACATGACTATACATTTTTGGACTCAAACACACACATTATTGATCTTGTTTATTCTTTACTGGTGTAAACCACATCACTGTTTAGTGTAGATTTTTGAGACACGATTTCTCAATACTTCATTTTTTTTTTTTTTTTTTTTTTTTTTTTTTTAAATTAAAATTAAACTGTACACACTGATCCCTGATTTATAAGTTGAACAAATGCTTTCCCAATTTTCGATTCTCTCGCATTACCGATGCTAATCCCTTTAACCAGCTACTCAATTCTGGATTTGATCTGGCTACATAGCTAGTGGACTGCAAAACAGAATAACTCTTCCTCCATGGTTCACATGGAATTGGGGTGAAATGAATCATAAAAGCATCCGTATCGGAGGGGATGTTAGCCATCGGTTCAGTTCCAATGTACAGAGAGTCACAACGTGTACATGTAATCGCAGCCAGTTTCAAATAAAGAGTAGGGTGAAAAACCCCAGGCTGTTCCAATCGTCCCAGCTTCCAAAAGTGGGCAGTGTTAGGAGGTCCAATCATTGATAACGTGGCCCCAGATTTAGCTACTCAACTGAATTAATCTGACCACCGACACCAGCCATTACCAAGGTTGTGGATAAGTATCTTACAATGTAGAGGAATATAACTATATGATGATTTATCGCAACATATTGAATTGGACCAGCATGCTGATTTGGCTAATAAGTCGGTGTGATGCCCGTCAGGGACGTTACAATGAATAATGATTATTATATTGACCAACCCCCACATGTTTGTTTGCCGTAACCCCACCAACCCTAAAAAACCTGCAAACTCAAATTTTTTAACAGAATAAAACAAGACCTCACATAGATGACAAAACAATTAAGAAAAGTAAATTTAATTTTCAATTAATTTTTAAATTTTTTTTACCTACAGAAAGATGAAAACATCAAAATAAGACAAAAAAAATACCAACAAGTACAATAAAGATATTTGGTATGTCATTTAAAGAAATGTTTAATGAGTGTTGCAGGTGTATGATTTAGAGAGTACACATTGTGAAGTTCATCTTAAAAAAATCTGACCACCCAATCCTAAGATTTTTCCTCAAACATTTTTTAGGCATAACCATAGTGCCCTTGAGTGCTTTATCCATAGGTAGGGGCCTCCATGTAGTTTTCCTATGTAATCAGGGATTGGTATGTCATCCTGTGTGTGCAAAAAAGTAATCACAAATTAGCATTTCTATACAATCTTCATATACCTAATTTTAACTAAAGGAGCATTTGGTGATCTACATAACATCCCCTGCTCTACCTATCTAAAAAAATCTGATATCTTGTACGGCATGGTTTGAAATATGTTCTGTAAAGCAGATTCAATCCTGGCAATAAATGTGTAAATAATCTAATTAACAGATTGAAATTACAACAGTGACAGGTACACGGTACAAACATTCACATAGAGCACAAAAAACACCATTTAAATAATTTTGAAAGTCGGTCTTTGCTACCAATAAAAATGTGCTGACCATGTGTCACATCCTGTGCAAGGTGATGCTTTCACATATTTTTCCATTCCACCATGTTTGGGGGGCCGCACTGTGTGACATTACAAGGAATATGTAAAATAAAAAAAAAATTGGCTTTTTAAGTACAAATTTCAGTGTCATTGCATTTTAATAATAGGGTATAAATTGATAGTATGAGGGATCTTGAAAATGTATTAAATCATTTTACAAAGCCATGACAACATCCAATTTTTTTTTTTTGAATTTTCCGTGTGGTCAGTTTCCATAGACATTTTCGGACGTAACATGGACACCACGTCCCTTTTACAAATGCTTAATGCAACTGTACTCAAAACCCTCAAGTGGCGTAACCAAGGGGCAGGGGGGCAGATGCCCCCCTGTGGGGAATCTTGCACCCCCTGAAAAAATTAGTGATTTTACATAGGCATATACTATACTAACAAATTTTAATATAATGCTTCCCCCCTGAAATACACATTTGCACCCCCCACCCCTGAAAATACATGTGCCCGTTCCCCCCCCCCCCTTTGTTGCCCCCCTGAAAAAAAGCTGGTTACGCCACTGCAAAACCCCTGCTTTAACATTAATATCTGAAAAACTAATTGTTCATTTTACCAAAGCATAACAAAAGAAATACTTTGGAAGTAATTTTTCATCAAATGTATATATCTAACTATATGTTTATAGCTGATTAAGTTTGGAACTGCTGTCGACGTAACAGTGGCCAACCATGCACGTTTTTAAATATAACTTTTACATGGGCAGTACATGATCAATCCTTTAATATTTCTACATTATTGTTGATACACATTTGATGCGGGGACAACTTACACCTTTTTATCCATAACTTTGCAGTGACACAAGAAAATGTTTCAAAATTGTTGCATACGTAACAGTTGGACACCACGCCCCAAATACCCACAATATCCTCAGCTAAACCAAAATAACCTAATTGCTCTCACTCACTGTGAATGGTTTAATGTTGAGAACTGTATTACAAGTAGAGACTGTATACGTCATTTGATGATTTTAAGTAAATTAAGTAAAATTTCTGATGCATCTAAAATTGTACTAAAATTGGACACCACGTTACGGGGAACACCTCATTTTACCTCACCAGAAATGTTGTGAAGATGAGTCTATTTACATACATGTATACTTACAATGATCCAACTAGTTCATTTTTTTTGTGCTCAAAAAGCCGGCGAC